>JAHREE010000504.1:710149-900128 GCA_033628505.1 Tringa tobata
AGGGTATCATCTGCGTCTAAGTCTGGGTTGAACATCTCAAGTAATTCAGTGTCAAAAATCTTACTTTGAAAAGTGAGGAATAGGAGGAGGTGGGAGTCCCAGGGTGGAGATGCTGCTAACACCCAGCAATAACCGGTTACCCTGCTTGGCAACCCCCTCGCTGGTCTAGGTAAATGGAAATGACTTCATTATTTGTTTGTCCCTTGTCCTAGTGCCTTTTATTTTTAAGCCTGCAACGCAAACCACAGCCCCTGGGGAACTTAACGAGGGTCTAAGTGGCACCACCGTTCCCTGTTAACAATGGGCTTTTGTTGTTCACACTTTCCCTATCAGAGTGTCCCGGAGGAACGTCCTTGCTTAGGAGACTATATTGTGATGTTATGACCTCAGAGAGGGGTGGGAGAGGAAGGGAGGGTTCAGGTGTATCTTTAACTTACTTGAATAACTTTCTTCTAGTTGTGTTTTCTTCCCACCAGGATCTTTAATAACTCCTCTGAGGGGGCTGCTGCTGTGCTATAAATACAGCCGCATTATCACCCGGCCGTATTGTGTGCGAGCGCCAATTTTCTGTGCTGGGTTTGAACTTGTTGACTTTTGCGGTTGGTGTCAGGAAATGTTGGGTGGGAAAGGATTAAAGAGGCTATTGATGTGACTCGGAATCTCGGGCCAGGAAGACTGGTTGTATCATCTTAGATCTAGAGACTGTGGTGTTGATATCCAGCTTCGGCTTTTTTTTTTTTAGACAGTCGCTTTAGTCAGGTCCCTTTTTCTCCCTCCCGCCTCCCCCATCCGAGCACACTGACTCCGGCACTCTAGGCCCTAGTCTCCAAGGAGGAAGTAGACCCTGTAGGCGAATTTCCTGGTATTATGCCATTTTAACAACCTCTCTCTTGATTTAGGTGTTGCAGGCTGGCTAAGAATATTCCTTGACACTTGAAAGGGACCTTTATTGTTTTCTTAATTTGTGAAGAATTGCTTTTTTTTTTTTTGCTCTCCAAACTTTTTCTTTGTAGGGTCAGACTGGAGCCATGTTATTGTTGTTAAATTTAGATCTGAGACTATATTAAGTCCTCTGGCAGTCTGCCCTCGCGCTTTCACTTCTTAAAACAGGAAGGCAGGCCTTGGCCTACTTGTGCTCATGTACTTAAAACGGGTGAGAAGATGACTTTTTACACTGCTGGGAAATAAATATAAAACTGCACAGTGTATATACAACAACTCTTCTGCCGGTGCCAGGAGAGAATTTCAAAGGTATAAGCTCCTAAGCCTCATAGCTCTTCAACGAGAATTAGGCTCCTAAGTGCCTTTTTGGAAATTCTGTCCCCAAAATAATTCTGTCACATGAAAAAGTATTGTGTTACGTGTGGGGCAGAGGGAGACCTGATTGAGCAGTATAGGCTGGTGATGGTGAGCTGTGAGAGGCAAGTCAGTATGCAGTAGAGGAAGCATCGTAAAGGTTGGAGTGACTGATGGGATATAGCCTGTTTGCCGGGGATATCAGCTCCTTCCCAAGGTGCTGCACACATTTGGTGTAAGAGTTTTCTTTCAAAGCATCGTGGAGGGTCTTGTTGAAAAGGTGGCCACCGTGACAAATAGGTGAAACAATTCCAAATGGATTTTTTAAAAAAACATCCAAAATGTAGAAAAGTGAGCCTTTGGGGAAGGAAGAAATTGCCTTGTGCAGTCAAAACACCTAAAGTTCTGTCTCTGACTTTGCTAGAGACTTAATGTGTGACGTGGAAAAATTACTAAGGATTTGTCTCTGCTCATCTGATTGCGATGTTTGACACCCAGATCTCAATATTAGTCTACCCATTTGTCTCAACATTCAGATAGAAATACCATGCTCATGGTGCTTTTTCTGTGTTTTTCCTGTGTGTCAGGAGGAATATTCCATGGTTCTGTTTAACAAATTTGCATTAATGCCCTTTTCCTGGTCAATGTGGAGCAGCTGTGGGAAGGCATCAGAGGACTATCAGCACCTGGATGATCTTTTATTCGTTCTCAAAGCAAAGCAGATACATTCCACGATGAGTGAAAACATTGTTGAGCTTCTAAATAATTTCCTCTCACCCAGGTGAAGCACTTCAAACCCGAGGATGTGTTATATCAATAGTAAAATGTGTGTTATATGCAGCTGATACCTCTTTGTCCTGAGACGAGTGTGAAGTTTGGGAGTCTGTGCTCCCACTTGCGTTGTGTTTCTATCTGTGAGGATGCAGAAGAACCTGGTTCGGCTTTTCTTCCTCAGCACTAGGTTCTCAGGTAAAATTATAATGTGCTGTGCATCCTGTTAGATGAACTCTGCAGCTAATTGCCTCTCCCACTTAATTTAGGAGCTTTTGTCTTGGAGCTACCTTTCTTCATGTGGCTGAGTGGGTGGGGGATAAAAGGCAGGGAAACATTTGGCTGAAGTAGAGAGAAGATGTTGGACTGACTTTTTGGCTGCAGCAAAAACTGAAGAGAAGTGGCTTTCTTCTCATTGTCTCTTCATTGTATTTTACGCCAGTTTTACTAGATATCTGTGCAGGAGGTGCCAATAATCATGAAATTAAGCAAGAGGTCAGGGTGAAATCCTGCTAGTGATATTAGTGATATGGTACTTAAGTCCAGGGCGCTTCTCAGATTTGGCATTTGTATTTTCCTTGTAGGCAGCCTCAATTCAGGATATTTACAGGGTTCTGGATCCACCCCGTTTGCTGGCAGACAGCATTGGAAGGTCCTTCTAGGAAGCACCCCAGGCCATCTTACTGCTTATGTGTTGGCAGAAGGAGTAGACGGAGGCTGGTGGGTTGAGTTCTGTGCATTTGGTGTCAAAGACGGTGTTTTTCCTCCTGGTTACTGGATGACCTTTCATGCACCTGATGATAATAGCTCACGTTTTCTCTGAATTCATTTGTATTTCTAGCTTCTGGTTAATGGGCTCACCTGATCCCTTAGCTGAGAAGGTGCTCAGCTCAAGATGGCATGTATTTTGAAGACAGAAACAGAGGTAACGTGGATTGAGGTTTTCTGCTGGTGGGGAGGTTGGTGGAGGATTTGTAGCTCATCTCTCCCTTTTAGGAGGAACGTGACTGCTTCTGGTGAGAGGTAGGAGACTGAAGGGTGAAGGAGAAACATTAGATAACATGAGGAGAGATTGACTGTGTCGTAGAAGCATTGATAAATCTGAAGATTCCATTTCAAGTCTCATGATATTTGGTGTCTTCTTGTTTGTTGCTTGGTTTTGGTTTTGTTTTTTGTTGCTGTCTAAAATGTAACCTCCTACATTATTTTTGTGCATCCCAAAGAAAGTAACCTGGCTTCTGAGATTCCCAAGATTCCTGTGGAAGGCAGTGAGGGGGGAATGCTCAACACTTCAGGAATAATGACTAACTCAGATTACAAAGTCTGGCTTTGTAGTGTCTGGCATCCGGGTTTGAAAACTCTGCATTTAGTGTGAAAACAGATTAAAATATCTGTCCATGTTTGTAAAGAACCAGTTGAAAACGTAGTCCCTAAAACAAAAAATGATGGGAAAGGGAGAAGGCATGAATATATTAATAACTTTAAATTTTCCTGTTTGATTTTAACCTCTCAGAATTTTTGAGCACGCTTGACTCTTGCCTTTTATTAAAGAGACGGCACAGCCAAAGTGGAAGGCAGTATTGCAGCACCTGCAGTTTCTTCTTTTATGGAACTGTAGCTGGATGCAAACAAATTGCTTGGGTGGGCTGGAGGTCTGTGCTCCCCTCTAGTTTTGACTCTTTTCCTGTGCCATTTCTGTAGCTAATCCTCCCTATCAGCAGACAGCCAGGAGCCAGCAGCCCATTGAAGAGGGAACTAGACTGAGGACAGGCTGCTGAGAGGAGTATAAAAACTGTTCCTTCGAGGACTCTATAGATTTTTATTTTTTTTTCCCTGTGTAAAAGCATTCTTACTCTCCTATATGTGATGGGGGTGGAGGGCCACAAACTGCGATAAAAATACTTTTGTGCTTCACCAAGGCTCTTTCTACCTTTTCATAATTCAGGAGTCTGTCAATCACAGCCAAACAAGAGGCTGACAAAGGAGGGAGTGTGAGGATGTGTATGGGGAGGGGTAGGGACAGGCAGAGACAGCAAAATACCACTGTCCACCAGGTTGCTGACAGTCCTGATTCTCAGAATACCCCTGTAAATGGGCAGGCAGTAGCAAGTGACACCCCCCCCTTCTTTGTGGAAATACAAATAAATTATTGAATTCGTGTTAGGAGCAGGCTGGTCCTGGAAGGTTCAGGTTCCATCTAGAGAAGAACAGCTCTGTGGGTACCAATTCAAATGCGTGTTTGCTCTGTGTGCAGTGACACACTCGTGTGTGGTGCAGAGCTGAATTTGCCCGGTTTGACATCAGAGAAGTGGTCAGCATGAGCTCCTACAGTAAATGGGAAACTCTTGCTCATATAAATATTGTCTTTTTGCTGCTTTTCTTTGAACCTAGGTGGACAAAACTGAATTAGAAAGCTCCCAAGACCCACCTCTTTAACCTCTTAAATTCAGCTCTTCCAGTTTTATGCCAGATGAAAGGTAGGAGAAGTTCACAAGTTGGGCAATCGTTTCAGAACACCCTAAATATTCAAGACAAGGAGTGGTTACAGCAAGGCAAGGCTTAATAAATAAGAAGGCGGCAGGGTCCAGAAGGTTACTTGAATATTTTGGTAATAATGAAACTTTCAAGAACAAAGTAGTTGAGGGCTTAGGCTGAAATGCCGTTCCTTCTCTCATAGGAAGGCTCCCAAGGAAAACCTCGTAATGTTGCTGAATCTGTTGTTTTTTTTTCAGTGGATTCCCACCCCCGCCCCTTTCCAACCAATGCAACATTCCTTACTTTCAAGCAATTCTTCACCCCAAACTAAAACTCCAGTGCCAGAGCCGAATTTTTCCACTGGGACCAGTCCTGCTTGCTCTTATCTTCTGGCTCCTGCAGTAGAGCCAACGATAAGCCAGAGACTCAGAATTCTTTCGTTTGCACAATCTGCCTGACAAACACCTAGATGAGCAACGAGAAAACCTGAAAGAGTGTAAAAAGCTCAGGCTTGCTGAATATCCAGGTAGATTTAGGATTGTTTTATCTGAACTAACTTTGGAATTAGTTTTACTTGTGGCAGCTGGGGGGGGAGATGACAAGGTGGAAAGGTTATTTCTTTTTGTACACAGGAACTGAAGTTCCCCAGATCCTTTTTCTAAGAATTTTACTCCTTTATCTTTAGTTTCTCCTGGCCCTGAATTCCCCTGCTGTCTAACTGACTGCTGCCTTCTGTCTCAGCATCATGGGATGCTCTGGAATGACACGCAGCCTGCGATACTGCCATTATCTTGGCCTGAAGCCTGCAAGTTCACAAGGCAGAACAGTCAGTTATTTAGTGCTTCCCTTCCAGAGACAGAAGATGTGGGATCTGTGATCAGTTTTTTTCTTCTGCCTCTTGCATACTTTTAATTTGGTGCCTTCTTGTTTACCCTCTGGCCCCGTTTCTGTATTGTCTGACCAGAGAGCTGTGGATGTCTCTCCCTTTTATACAGGTCTGAGAACAGGAACCCATCCTCAGTACAAGGTTTTTGCCTCTGGGTCTCCCCCGTGTCCCCTGCCAGCCTGGCCTGGCAGTGGCATGTCATTGCAGAACGCTGAGCCGGGTGTTGCAATTTCATGGCAATCTGAACTTTTTATTTGTATGTGCTTGTGCTGCTTTCCAAACAGACTATAAATCAATTGCTATTAGAGCCCGGGCTGTGGATGTTGCCTGAGCAAACAGGGTCTGACTCCGTCTGTCAGAGCACACCTCTCTCCTCAAACACAGAGGTTTGCTCTCTGTGGAGCTCGTGTCTCTTATCCGCGTCCCGTCCCCGGAAGGGACAGGTGTCTCCTGGCTGCGAAGCCCTTACACACCCCCGGTCCCTCGCTCTGCTGCTCCCCGTTATCAGCCCCGACCGGCTCATTAACGGGGGCTGTGCTTGGGAGCAGAGGAAGGAAGGTAGAGTCAGAGATACTGAGACACGGTTGAAAAGCCCAGATCAGTGGACAAGATGTCTGAGGCACACGATGCTTATCTGCTGGAGTGGGTGGAGGAGGAAAGGGCATCCCTTATCTCTTCTCTAGTTCCCAGCCCGCTCTGGCTGCTTAAGGAGGCTCGCTGGAGTCTTCCCACATTCCTGTACCTTCGGGTTCCTGCTAGACAGGAAACGGCTGCTGCTCCAACACCCATTACATCTCAGCTGGTAGTGTCATTTACAGTCGGATTCCCAGAACCCCCCAGGGGCTGGGGTGGAGTGGGGAGGAGTGGGGGGAGCGGAGGGGTGGGGGGGACGGCGATGCTTGTTCAGTGACCCCCGTGCGAAAATATCTCCCTGGGAAAAGAACAAAAACATTTAATCTTGCCTAATTTCTTGAGCAGTTGGTGAGCCTGGCCTGCGATATTTCAGCATTTTAGGAAATAAAAGTGACCCTTTGGAAAGATGAGGAAAGTTGCAATACGTGTAAGCCTGTGTCTAATAGACCTCTTAAAAACAACTGGCCAGCTCTGTATCAACAGTAGCTCATTAGCAGATAGCACAAAACTTATTAGGGTTGTCCCTGGTTAGCAGGACTCTGTTGGGAGACTTGGTCGAGAAAAAGCCACAGGAATTGGTTGAGTGTGGGCAGACCCAGGGGAATGTCACCTTCCACTCCAAGCTAACTTTGTTTATGAAGACTGGGGCTGCCAGCTGACTTGTGAGAGAAGTGGACATCCCGCTGCCCAGCCCCACGTTCAGTTCTCTGCAGCAGAATCAGAGAGCCCAGATCTTCCAGCAAGCGTGATTTCTGTCGTCCTGGTTAGCAGCAGTCACTGAAGTGAACATGGCCTATGTCCCAAAGATCAAGATGCTTTTTGACCAGACTTAGCAAATTCTCTTGCCTAAACTCTTGTTCCCATTTGTTTGATCTGTATTCAAAGGCTTTCTCACTCCCTGCAGGGAACTGGTATGTATTTGTGATGATGTTGTGCATTATTAAACAGCAGCTGCTGCTATTTCTGCCCTGAATTCTCGGTGTGCTTTAGCAGAGTGTAGAAATTCTCTGTTTCACTTTCGTTAAATAGTACATAAAGGTCATTACTGTCAAAATTGTAGGATGAGGCCAACCATTCCAGTATTGTTTTATGTCTCAAGGGAACCTGGTAACACAGCATTTAACACAGCAAGGGAACCAGGTAATATTTCTACTTGTGCAGATGCTCTTGTTTATTCATTTGGTTACAAGTGCTGTAAGGTACTGAAGGCTACAGGGTTAATGAAAAGAGAGAGATACAGGTGTCACTTAAAGTGAGGTCTCCCATGAGCTGCAAACACAGCTTGTAGTCTGTTAGGTCAGATGTTTAGTTGTCTTGAAAACTGAAAATCCTGATAGTGAACGTGGCCGTAATGTTAAATCGAGTTACATGTTGCATGGTTTGTTTAGGTCAGTAGAGTGTTTGCTGCTGAAGGTAATGTTAATCACCTGCTAGGATGATAATTGTTCAGTGTTTTGATTTAGGCAACCTCTTGAAAAATGTTGATATTTATCACGTTTACCTGGTTAACAGGATAAAAAGAGATATATTCTTTCTTCATAAAGTTCTTTAACCTCTTTCTACTGACCATGCTCCACTTAAAACACTGTTCTTTTCAGAAATACTACGTACTTTACAACTGTTACAGGTGCTTGGAGTAAGTTTCACCAATCACCAAGTTAAGTGAAAGTAAGGAAGTGTCATCATTTGCACTGTGATTGTTAGAAAAGAAAAAAAATCTTCAAAGTGTCTAGAAGACTCCCAGGAAATGAGGTTCTTCAAACTTCATGTCATAGTCTTGTCTCTTTGCATCAGTATAATTTTATTTAAGTCAGTAGGGCTACTAATTCTTTGTTTTGCTGGTGATGAGAAGGGTTATCGACTATGTGCTGATATGAACCTATTGCATGTACAAAACTGAGCTGGAAACCTTGTTACCTTGCTCTGGTATTATTCACTCTATAGTTCACTGCTGCTCAGCCATTCTCTATCCCTTTTGGTTTGTGTGTTTGTGTGTGTTGAGGCTGAGTTGGCAGTGTTTTGAGATCGTCATCACATATTTCAAATTCAGTTTCTTTTGAATCAGTTCTGGAAGATGTGATAGATGAAGACCCTTCCACACCTTGTACAATGCCATCCTATGCCCATTGCAGCCCAAACCTGGTTTAGGTTTACCTAATGTCACCCTAATATTAGTGCACAGGTTCCCCATCTTTACAGCTCCAGTCCCACAGGGGTATTTAAGCTCGGGTGAAGGTGGGTAGCAAGCTGTCCAACGTGATGTTGGACAGGATGTCTCCCTCAGCTGGTAACCTTCAACAAATCTTATGCTTCTGTTCCTCTTTCTCTTTTTGTGTCCTTTGCACCTTGCTGTGGGCTTGTGTAACACCCAGTACGGTACATTTTGACATCAGCTGAAGGTTCAAGGTGCTAGAGATACATAAATCAATACTGAAAGTAACTTCCTCAAAACTGAATCTGTTACAGAAAAAGGGTGATGCCTCTAGGCTGAGCGTTACTGTGCTGCTGGCCATCCTGTGGAGAGACTTCTCTTAACTGCTAGGAAATGCATCTTCTTCTCCGTCCCTAAAAATGCTGCCATTAGCATTCTGCTTCTTATTACAAAAAAAAAAAAAACAAACCAACAGAGAGTCTGCAAGTGGAGAGAATCCCAGCAAATATTCCTAACTAGAGCTTTGCTCAGTTGAGCAGAGGGTTGCAGCATCCCAACGCAACCAGTTGTGGTCACTGGCCTGCAAATGGAAGCGAAATTACAGCCAGCAGCTGTAATAGCCACTGTGTTCTGTCTCCCACTGCAGATGATGCAGGGTAAAACCACGTTTAAAGCCATAACTGTGTGGATTTAAAACCATATTCTTCCAACAGGTGTACTGTACTCCTGTCAGGCTCTCCAGCAAGGCAGGAGAGCTTCAGTGAGCAGGGCAAATGGAATGAATTGGTTTGGTAAATGCAAAAATGTATTCTTTGAACAGATGCGCTTTCCCTTTCATGTTTCATTGCAATTTTACTCTTCAGACAGACTAAATTCTATACCAGGTCCTGAGCAGAGTTCCATGGTGTATCTCTGCAGATAGGGTGCAATGCCAGATGCTGTGGATTTTTTTTCGTGTGAGTTTTAATCCTTTAGGATGGACTATTTCAAATTGTTTTCTCTATCTACTTCAACAGATTACTGTTTTGTTTTGGTTTTTTTTGTCCTAGTCTTTGGAATTAATTCCATATTCTGATATAAATTTTAGATCAGTTTTGCTAGACCTTTTCACCACGGGATTTAATACACTTGCAGATGTGTTGCAGTCTTCTGTGGTCATCCCTTACGTCTCAGCACACTTGAAACCCGTGTGAATGGGATCAGGTTATTTGCTTATTTGCTCAGTTCTCCTGAGTAAAGACTCAGAGTGTCCCAGGTCTTATGTTCAATTAATCATTTGTAATGGCTATATCTGTGTGCAGGGAACACTTATGGCCTACACTTTTTTTTTCCTTTTCTTCTTCCTTTTTTTTTTTTTTTTTTTAAAGCACTAAAATCCATCCTGAAATGTGATTAAACTTCTAAATTGGCCTTTCTTAATCACTAATTGAGAAATCTGTTGGGTAATCATGGTGCCAGAAAATCTTATAGGCGAAATAGTAATGTGGAGAAGGTCAAATAGATCCAGAATCTGAACCTCTTTTGCAGCTCTAGCTGTTACCAAACACTTTCATTTTAGCTGCCATTGAGTACTAAAGTTATAAACAGAAGACATGGAGACATGAAATGCAAATCCCGTGAAATGAAATTCTGTGATTGGGTTCCTGGTTCTGTCTGTGTCAGGGAAAATCTTGAATAGATATGTGAGAACTATGTATTGTTCATCCTGCACGTGGATATAATTAACATTATATTGCATTTTTGCCCTCCCCCTGACCTTGGTGAGTTTCCAGTTATGGAATTGCCTGTCTATTGTCTGACATTGTCTTACATCTTCAAATACGTTCTTCCTTCCTGTGATAAGGAGAAAACCACTGAGGCCAATTGTATGGCTCCTCCTGTGCTAATTGGCATCTTGGTCTTCATGGAAATTCCAAAATGACATAGAATTTGTTTTCCAGGCCATCTTCTTCCTACCTTAGTTCTTTCATGTGTTGTTGGCACCTCTCACATCTACCTTCTACCACATCCACTGCTTGATGATAATCCACCTTTGTCAGACCACAGTTCGGCCGAAGTCACACTTCTTCCCTCGGTGTTGGGTAATCCTGGGTTCAGGTCTTTATGGAAGTTCAAGGATTCAAAAGCTCTTCCAAAAGGAGGTTGCACATAAACGAGTCCAGTTCATCGTGTGTTTCCATAGAGAGCTGTTTTGAAGAGCATCTTTTGCACCCTGTTGTGCATAGGTGCTCTTTTTCTTTGGAGAGAAGTAGAAGGAGATGCTGAGGGGTTAATGGCAAAGAAGTGGAAATATAAATGAGGAACTGAAGCCTATATTCACTTATGTCTGTGTTCTTGAGTTAATATTGTTACTTGGGCATTACAGACTGCAACATCCTGCAATGACAGTGCTTGCCATTAGAGTACTGAGAGTACCAGACTGGTTGAAAAAAAAAATTGTATCAAAATCACCCTCACAGGAAAATTAATTTCATTTGAAATGAACATGTTTCTAGAAGGCATCTCCTTCCTTCAAAAAGGAATCAACTTCTCTGTTGAAAAGCAACTTTTAAAGCTTTGAGTAAATCTTCAGACTTTCAGTTTGGGGTTTCCCAGTACCCAGTTAAACTTCTCCCAGTTTAACTTCTGCAATGTGTGTGTTAATTTTGCAATTGTCTCTGCAAGAAAAATGCATCTCTTCTTCTGGATTGTAAGGTTACGCTCGATTCTACCTACAGCACATTAGGATTTTTGAAATACAGTTTGGGCACTTGTTCTGACCCTATGTCTGTATTCCCCCTCCTGATAGCTATTTTTCCTGTGCCACTCCTAAGGCTTTTTCATTTGAGAGACCCAACATTTCATTCTAATGGACAAAGTTTCAATGACGGACTCCAAACCAGAAGCAAATCATTCAAAATAGTGAAAATGCAGGACTTTCTGGAGGTCATTCATATATCAAAGAGTCTGGATATCACTCATCTGGAAAGAATACAGAATCGGCCATGTGTTTCTTTTGTAAAATGTTTGTAGTGATATATCACAGATATTTAAATATTGGAAAACTGGCCAATTTCCATGGTATTTAAAATATATATGTTGTACTATCTAAGCTAAATTTTAAGGAAACCAACCAATTTTCTACATTATTTTTAAGTATTCAGTGCATTATGATATACACATACTACAGTATGTCTAATAAATACATAGTTATGCAATATGGTTAGGAAAATATATGCTCCTAAATGTGTGTATGTATTATGTATATATAAATGGAATTTATGTTGGTTTTCCTTTTAAGTTCCTTTATTTATTCACTTAACACGCAGATGAGCCTCCAAATACATGCCAGAAATGCAAGGCTGTTTAGCCCTTAATGATGTTGTTAATAATCTAAGTTAAAAAACCTCTGAATTTTAAAATCTGAAGTAATTTCTGATGTGGTCTTGAAGCAGCAGGGCTCTACGTCTGCAGGCAGTGCGCCATGGGGATGGCTTGTCACTTCCCAGCTCTGTTTAATATGATTTCTGGAGCTTTAGGAAGTAGAATGTCTTGTCTTCTCATCTGGACTGGTCTTCAGGCTTTTGGAGAACCTTCTGTGAAAAAAGTGTTGCTGTTGTGCCTTGAAGTTTAATTTTCCTTTTGTGCCTGTGCCCCACCGCCAGCCCTGTAGTTACATGTGCTACAAGGATACTCAGGTGATTTTCTGATCAACTAATCATGGTAAACTGGTACAGTCCACTCTTCAGACAGAAAGGGCAGATACAGCCAAGGTGTTGGGATAAAAGGGGAGACGTTGTACCTCCTCACTGCTTCTCCTCAACAGGATCTGATGTAACTCAGGAGGAGAAGCAGACAGGCTAAGCCCATGCTGCTGCCAGATTGGCTTTTGTTAACTAAATTGTTTTTAATTTAAATGATTATAAGGCAGATTAGAGTTAGCCTTTAACTTGGTGGATATAGATTGTGGCTTATGTGGTGCCCATTGTATTTATTGTGCAAACTCTTTAAAGTTTTTCAGTTTTATTGAACCACTGGGGGGGTGGGGTGGGGAATGGATTCAGTGTAAATCTAAAAGAGGTCGTAGGACAAGTTTCCAAGTTATAATATTCACTCTTGCTCCATCTTGGCTCTCGATGTGAGCAGATGTATGTTGGAAGAATGTGGAAGTGAGGTTGGGAGACCTGGGAGGTGTTCTACGCTCATTAAAAAGAGGTGATGAGCATGAGAGTCAGTGTGGATGTGCAGCCTAAACCACAACAGAGTAAATGGTCATTATGGACCCCTTGGAACTCTGGTGTGTAAAGGGTCTTCTGTGAAACTTCAAGGGGAGTTCCAGACATTGATCAAGGACAGTATGTGTCCTTAAATTCCCCTTCTGACCCGTTCCTCTTGACTCATTAATCCCCAGTAATTTAGATTTATGTCTTGTGCCTTCAAGAATGATTTTCTGCCCCTGTTCTCAGGGCGTCTCTTGCAGTCTGCCATGTGAAATGTCCCCACTTGGGTTCATTTGGTGGAACCTTCCTTTTCCTGTTTTCTTCCCCCCCCTGCCCTTTCTCCCTGGTAAAAGTAACCTGCCCCAGCTGCACAGGCTGCAGCACGTTTTTACATGTCTCCTGTTTTCTTCCTCTCTGGAAGAAGCCAGCAGGTTTCAGTTCTGTGGCATTGCTTCGGTAGCACGTTGGCAGGCACATGAAGCAGATTCTTCAGTCACCCTTAACGCCAACATTGAGATTTATTATCTCCATTGCTCTTAGGGAAATTAGCCTAGGGAATTAATTTATGGTGTTTTGAAATGCTGTTGTCTTATCGAGTGGTTGCTTGCTTACACCCAAACTCCCTCTTACCTTTGGTCACAGGGATTGCGTGTTTAATGTGTGCTTTAACGGGGGCAATTAAGAGGGCACAAGCGAAACACAGTCACACTCTGGGCCGTTTATGGCATTTGATCCTTGTACAGCAGGAATGACCTCCTCCAGCTCACCTTCTCTCTCAACATTGTATCTGGGAAGAGAGATAAATTCACAGTTAATAAAGATAAGACTGGAAAACTCCCTTTGTGAACTTGTGAATAGCTTACAAGTTGCAGTTCCGTCTCTAACAGCAGGATGCAGCAGTATCGCGTAATTCCGTGGACCGAAAGGAACCACTGTTGGGGGATCAGGAATTGGGGAGTCGGGGTTTGACTGTACTGGACAGAAAGATCGAAAGGGTTAAAGTCCTCTGCATTAGCATGCTATTGATAAAGTCCTTTCATTTCCCGTGGTAGACACCGCAGTCTTTTTGTGATTCTTCAGCATTTCTGCGTGTAATGGTGCTCTTGGCAGGGGAGCCTATTGTGGGCACAGTGCTTAGCCAAGCAGCCAAGATGGTGTTCAAGACGGAATGGTGACTCTTGCCCTTCTGTCTCCTACATTATTCATATTTGTATTATCATTAATTAATGATTTATGGAACCCATTTTGCAAACCACAACCCCATTTAGGGCAGTGTAAAGCGGTGTGTATGTAAAACCTGCACACGCATAGGTACACACACAGGTGCAGAAAGGCAGTCACACTGGACATGGAATCTGGCGTTAGTTATAGAAATGTTGAAAAACTATTCAGACAGAAAGCAGAGAGTCCTGTGTCCCAAGGAGTCGCAGAAGGATCATGAATAAGGAGAATGTAATTCTTCTGAATTGTATTTAAACGTCAGCTTTCTCTTGCAGAAGCGCTATGGTGCCTCTTACATAGTTTGACTCAGACTCTGCTGAGCAAAATGGCATAACATCAAGTGGATATTCCCCCTGCAGGGAGTTTCGTCTCCAGTACCTGGCCAGGATCTTGAGAGGGTTATTTCATCATGGTAATGGAGATACATGTGCAAGATATAGTGCTTTTCTAACGTGAAATTAGACACCCACAGTTAAACAGCTATCTTGGGGTTTTGTATCAAACCACACATCTAGAGGTCCCCAAAGGGCTTGTTTTCCCATGGTTTCTGCACCGTATGCAATACCTCTCACAGCGTTCCTCTCCTTTCATCCCAGCTCACACCTACGGTTCTTTTCTTGGAAAGATGTTTCAGGAGCTCTTCTTAAACTTCCTTTTTCTTTGAGTCATAACTCATAGCTGGTTGGCTATGTTTAAATGCCAGTCTGTCTTTTCTTTTCTAGGTTTTTATGTATTACCTGTCACTGTCACGTGATAGCATTAAACAAAGTTAAATTAAAAATCCAGCTAATGCTAGAAAACCTGTGGTGTGAGAGACTCTGCAGGGGTGGTGACGGTCACTTGCTCTTCATACAAACAGGTTATATCTCCCTCAGTTTAGAATTGGACAAAATGTACTGGTCACTTGTTTCACTGTAAACATAAACAGTAGCTCTGAGGTCTTCATGTATCAGGGTATAAGGATAAACATCCTCGCCTGTATTTAAACTGACATCTTCCTCTCTGAATCAGATAACGGAGTGACAATTGCGTGGGGGTTTTTTGTTTGTTTATTTTTATTTTGTGGCATGGAGCACTCCTACTAGGTTGGCTTACGATGGAATATCTCAATCACTGGCGTATCACGTGCGGGTTACATCAGTGCGGCTGAAAGCTCTCTCTGTAGTTATGCCACACAGGTTTACCTCCGTGCCCATAAAACCACATCCACCAGGGACCTCATCAATGCAAATACACTCAAGAGCAGCTAATGAGGATTTTAATTTAGCTTTAAATGCCTTTGGTGCTGGGTAGGCCTTTACGGCACCAGGCGGGGAAATCTCCGAAGCTCTGGCGGCTTTCACCATAAATGTCACTGCACCGTATTTATTATTTGTTTTAGCTGCATTTCTAACGACCAAAAAGCTCATTTCTCGGATTACACCGATGCTGTGTGTTACTTACCAGCACCTTGGTTTGTTTAAAATACGGTGCAAAATGCAGGAGTTGGCCAGGAATAATTTTCCCTTATGGGACTAAATGTGAGCGTGGGGGAGAACTGGCATCTTCAGAAGGATTGTGAGGGACACCCTGGGAAGGTCCTGGCTCTACTGGGTGACAGGATTCACGGAGGTGTGGGCTGAGGTGCAGCAGATACCTGTGATCATCTCTCAGCATGGATCCTTTGGAGGACTTTCCCCGGGTTACTTGATAAAGAACATTTTGCAGTACATACCTGAGCCAGACTTGTAAGATTAAGGTTTGTCTTGCCAATGTTTTATAACTGCCCAGGCATTTGCAGGCAGCGATTACTTATTAATGTCGCTGTTATATTGAGTGTCACCTTTCGTTCTAATTCCCTCAATCCTAAGTGAGTCATTATATACTTCAGAGCTGACTTCAACCTTTCTTGAAGCTTGTGTTTGCCAGACCCTATCAATGGGAGATTTATTGCCCTGAGGTGGTATTTTCCAGCCTTGGTCCAGAGCTGGTCTCTTTTACGACAGGGTAAGGGCAGACTTTTCATAGGCTCACAGTATTGGTGCTTGTTTGAGGCACCTGTCTTAGGGTGTTATGTGCTCCCATTACGAGGTACTTATGGGGCTGCTCCTCTTCTTTTTTCTTTTTTTTTTTTTCCTTTTCTTTTTGTTTTTCTTCCACCCCCCCTTCTCTCACACCCTTTCCAGAGTTGCTTTTGCACCGTCTTTTCCAGCTGATCTTGGAATGCCCAGAAATTCCAACTTTTCTTCACCTTTCCTCCAGCTGCAATTTTCTCCTTCCACAACCTCTGTCTCTTCACCTTCTTCCACACTCCCAAGTTTCTATAACCCAGTTTGTCCTGCATGGAAAAATTACATCTGGTCATATTCTGGGAGCAAGCAAAGAGTGATCTCAAAGTCACCAGCAGGCTATGATTTAAGAATATATAACTTCTTTAAATGAGGGAGAAAAACAAGATACCCAAAGCCCTTTTATCCAGACACGAAGATGCTGGTCTGTACCATCCCATGTCAGTGCTAAGCCCAGCAGCTGTGGGGCATGATGTGTTGAGCAGTGATTCAATATTCCTTCGTGTCTCAGTGCTTTGCTAAGTAAAGGGGCCTGATGAATTGCTGGGATAATAGTTCTTTGCTATATTTCCCCAACTAGTTTGGGATTTGTAGTGCAAGCTTCTAGGAGTTTGTTTGCACAGCTGGAAACTTTCATTAGCCAACGTGATTCCTCCATTTATAATGTTCTACTGACTGACATGTTTGGTAGCCTTGGTGAAGTGCCTCTCAGATCTCAGACCAGTGCCTGGCCATTGCTGTCAAAAACACACCGTCCCTCCAGTTTTGTGGCCAGCTTCAGCGGAGGCCAAGGATTAGCCTGTTCCTTTGAATAAGCTTTATGTGCAGACAAAATGAGGTGAAAATCCTCCTTCTGGCTTTTCTTAATGGAGTTTGCAACACCTGTCTTCCCCAGGTGACGGGACTAAGTGTCCAGCAAACATGAGAAATACCCTTCTGTGTGTGTACCTACAGATACTATTAAAAAGCCACTAATAAGAGCCTGTGCTCAGAGTCGCAGCTTTCTCATCTGATTAATGCCCGGCTCCTGCACCCGAGACATTTTACTACTTGACAGCTGTTCTGTGGCCTATATACAAAACGAGTCAGAAGTCTCAATTTGATCATTATAGGACTTGCAACTACATCGCAGAATCTACTCTCACAGCGTGACAGCCTGGAAGGAGATGCTGTAGATCTGGAGTTGGATGAATTCCTCGTGGAGTTTTGGAACCGGCCTTCGACGCCAGGCAGAGGTGGAGAACTAGAGACTTGGCAGGGAAAACCTTCACTTCCCAGGCGGGTATGTTCTGTTTGAAGCCTGAACTGAAGGCAAGTTTTTCCAGCCCTTTAAAGCTTCAACAAATCCCTACCTCTGTCCCACGTTCCCCCATGAAATAGTTTCCTTCCTAACACCTGTTTCAGCCCAACACAGAAGCCTGTGTGTTGTGTTGACCTGTCCAGAGAGACACAGTGGGTTGGCAGGAGCCACCTCGCGATACCTCAGCAGTTAACACCTCACCTCTTAGTGAAAGCAGCTGGTTTGCTCCATGCCTCATAAAACCGTGAACAAACTTTTACACATTTGTGCTGAGAGAAGGGATAGATACTCCTTATCCGCTTCTCTTGCGGCTCCGCAGCACGGCCCAGTAATTAGGGTCGAGGCTATCGTTATCAGGTGAGCAATAAGGAGGAGTGTGAATGGAGATAGGTGATGGGATGGGCACTGTGGCAACAAACAAGTTATTGCAGGTTTGCTGGCGCCGTCAAGTCTGTATCGGTGTGTTTCGGTGGCTGTGGTGGAGCAGAGGGAGGCAGGCACCGCGCTGCTGCCCGGAAAGCGGCTGTGTGTCGCAGTCAGATGGCTCTCTCATCTGCATGTGGGGATGAGTAAACACCATCCAGCGTGTACGTCGATTCCCAGCCCTCACTGTCGCCTGCTCTCCTTTATGGTGGGGACCTGAACTTTCACCTTTTGTTTGTTTGCCATGTCTCCCTGGTTTATTTTCCATGTCAAAAACCAGAGTTCAAGAGTTGTTGAGTCAGTGTTGTAGTCTTCCTCCTCACAGCCTGGGTGTCCTCCTCAAAATCTTTCACGTGGCAGCATCCCAGCAATTCAGGAGCATCTGTCCATGAGCTGCTCTTTAAAGGGGTCTGTAGAGAAACGCACCGTCCTACTCAACAAATGAGCACTCATCTGAAAATCAGAATCTGTGCTACCACATGTGTAAAGAGAGAGAGAATTCAGCTTGAATTTGAGCTCTGAGGTTGTCTTTGCAAATCTGTTGTTAGTCAAGTGTCTTGCAGGGCAGTAACCACAGAGAGATGGGAAAGGTGGGAATTTAGTATATCAAGGTTTTCTTTTTTGCATGTGTTGCGAGGCCAAGATGTACAGAAAATTAATGGTAGAGCTGGAAGCAGAATTGTGTTCTCTGATCTTGGGAGAATATATTAAAGATTTAGGGACATCAGATGACTGAATTCTCTGTTTCTTTGAAAACCTTTTCTTCAAAGAGTCATCTCTTCAGTTAAAACACCACACAGCTTAAATTTTTAATGCTAATTAAGGATGTCACTTTTTGTATTTTGTAGGACCATCTTTTAATATTGTCAACTGATGTTCAGAATTAAGTTTACTAGGAAGATTGAAAGAAAGAAGGAATTGTCCTTAGAAAAGAATGAAGACTCTTCTGGCAGTAATGAGGTGAGAGATACTCAGACTGTGGGGCCATGTTGGTATGATCCAAACCCCTGGAAATGCAAAACCTTCTTGTGAAATCTGGGAAAGTTTGACTCTCCTTCTAATGACTGTGAGGTAGATCCAGGTTTATTACCCAAAGCATTTCTTCATCCCAGGAGTATTACTGTCTGACAATACTGTAAAAGATGGAAATGACGGATGATTCAGAAGAATAAGTGCTTAACTCAGAAATAAATCACCCTTCCCTTTGTCATAGGAAGTGCTTTACTAAATGATGCTTCTCAATTTACTTTCTGATTTCTCTGTAGACTCTAGATAATCGTTGTTCTCAGGTATTCTGAATAGATCTGACTACTAAGTTCTGACAATCTTCAGTAACTAGAAATGCTCCATTAGCTAATTGCTCAGTGACAATGACCTTTCTGGGTAAGTCCACATGACAGCCACATAAATGCCACCCTACTGCTTCCTGATTAACTTTATAAGCCATTTACTGTATAACTTTAGTCCTCAAATAACAGCACCTTTGGCTTCATCTGACTTTGTGTGTCACAGCTGGTCCAGTAAAGAGACTTTGCTTGTTTAGAGGCAACAGGTAATTACGGGAAATACTTGAGAAATTTCTTCAGGAAACCCAATCAACGCTACATTGATCAGTGCTCCAGTGATCCTTAACCTTGCACAGCAACACCCTGCTGATGGAGTAGACTGTTACATATGTAGATATGAGATAGAAAAGTGATGAGCAGAAGAGGAGGTACAAGATGGACTGACTTGCAATGGCCAGAGCAATGTTGCTTTGCTGGCTGGGTGGTGCCTCAGGAGCAGGGTGGCCTCCAGGTTCTAATACTCAGATAATAATAACTGATCTCTGAGGAGAGAATATAAAAAACAGGACAATTAAAACCAACCCATCCCAGCTTCCTGAAGTTGGTAGCCAAGGTATCAGAGGAGTTTAAGTCCTGATCTGAAATGCTTATACTAATGACCTAAGTAGTGGAAAAGAATTTAAGAAAACTAGACCTTGTTGGGAGGGTAGTTGATACTCCAGGTCTTCTAAGAATTTTCCTTCTTGTTTAAGTGTAATTTAAAAGTTTTTCCCTTTTAACAGCATCTAGAATAACCCCCTGCTGTTTTTCAATTTTCTTACTATTTTTAATTTTGCTATGCCTAGGACTCTACTTAAGTATATAGCCAGCTGATTTATGCCTAGCCCAAATATGTAAGCTGTGGGCTAACCGATCTCCAGGGTTTGATATCCTTCCCTCCTGTAGTTTAGTTGAAGACACGGGACAATATTGCACAGTCATGATTTAACCCACCAGCTCTGGGTGGGAGTTCAAGCACAGTCTAGTGCCCGAGCGCTTTGCTTCTGATCTGGAGATAACCAGGAGGTTAAATAACTGGAGCCAACCTGGATAGGGATCAGAACTATGGCTTGTGCGGGTGTGGCCCATAAACTTTTATGGTAGCCTTAGATACTACTGAGAGGTTTGTGGCTATCTTGTCTTGGATCTTCAAGGATCTGTCTTTCACGGGGGAGACACAGTTACAAGTGGTTGTGTTGCAAAAGTCCTTAATAATCCCAGGTTTATGCAGAGGATTTATGCTGGCTGCGGGCTTTGCTTTTGTATCCACGGAGGTTTTAGTACGGGCAGGAGAAAAACGAGCGTCGACAGTTTAGAAGTAGAAAACCCCTTTCTGTTTCTGCTGTCACAGCGTGGTAGTTATCACAGGGGTTGTGATGTCCACTTCATTGCTTACAACCCCCTAAAGGTTCATTCTTCAGGTGACAAAGCTGAAGAAAGAGCTAAGCATGCAGGATGCAAAGCCTGATGAGAGTTTGGCTTCAGCAAGCATTGAATTGGAATGAACTTAAAGAGAGGGGGAAAAGAGAGGCTCAAGAAGAGTTTTTGTTGTGGAAAAAAGAGGGCAGTTTAACTGAGAAATTTTCCTGTTGTTTCTCTTTTGATATCTTCCATTTCTGCTGATTTTCAGGACCCCTTTCTAGCCCGGTCTGGTTGAAGCTCCTGTGAAAGAGCATGAGTTCTGCCTGATTAACATAAAGCATGGTTTAAGTCCTGACAACCAGATTTTTAACTCTGCTTAATTAGATGTTTCCTTCTCACCCGAGGGCTAAGTAAGTTTCTGGTGCCATTGTAAAGGCTGCTTGGGTGTAAATGTCATCCTGGTGACAGGGAAGTATTGTGATCACACTGGGTTTTTTCTGGGTTTTGCATGTGTTGTGTCATGCATTTGCATAAAACAGAGGTTGGATCCGTCGGTTGTGCCTGTGTTTCCTTACGTGCTTGTGCTGTGTTGCTCTGCACTCGCTGCTCGGAGTCGTTTTAAATTTGGTGATGGTTGATTTATGGTGAAATATATAATGGTCTAACCAAAAGCAGCATAGGCTCCAGGATTTAAGCCTAGTGCTGTTTCCTCTGAAGTTAGTAATAATAATCCTGATGACTCGTTGAAAAAAAAAGCGTGCAACTGTTCTACCACCCCACAGTCTTTTCCATCTAGCAAAATTCTGCAGATTTCAGTGCAGAAAAATTGTCATCTCTATCTCTTTGCCCATTTTTTTTTCCTCATGCCTTCTTTCTCTTTTACTTCCTATACCTCGTTTGTTCCACTGCTCAGAATCAGAAATAGTTCTGGTAGTAAAATGTATCTACTGGTGGGATGGATGGGCTATTCTTGCAGTTCTTGTTCCTTTGATGTGTTCTTTGAATGCATTAGATCTCCCTCTGAGCCTGAAGAGATGTGAGAAGACAAGTAATACAGTGGGTAAGCATTTTAAGACACCGCTTTGAGCACTTGACACTAGACTTTTAATGTTCTCCATATCATGGTTTCATTTTCACCTAGTTAATGCAGTGTCTTTGGTGCTCCAAAGGGTCTGAACTCTGTTCTAGTAGCTCAGATTTTGGACGATGGGTGCTTGAATTTCTGTCCCTGAGCTTGTTTGTAAGTCTGGTCCTGGAATCTATCCTTGCTGTGTCGCTGCTTGGGCTGCGGATGCTGCTGAGAGAAGTGAAAATGGATGTTGCTGTGTTGCCCTGAGGAAGTTCATCTGCCTCTCATCAGAGGGCCAAGGTTTTGGTCACAGCTTACGAAGCCTTGCACTTGATTGATTTTTGGGTAGGATGCAGCGCAGTGTGAGTCTCCCACCTTGCTGCAGCCTTTGCTGCAAAACCTTGAATCTCAGTCCCGCAGTTCTGTCGGAACAGCGATGCTTAATAGATCACTGGGCTTTCCCCATGATGTTCAGATTCACACTCATCATCCAAGGTGGTGTGAGAACATGGAGCCTCTCCAGTACGTGGTTCTTGGGTAGGATGGCCCTGCAGTGATGCCATGATATTAGTGATGGCCTCAGGAGAAGTGTGGCTCTGTCACACTGCCAGAGCTCAATGACCTAGTCCAGCAGAACGACAGTAGAGCTCTGATTTAACTGAGCCTCATCTGCTGCTACTATAAAGGCATTTCAGCTTAACTTTACTGGTGACGTGCATTGGCTGAAGACTTTATCAGATATTTAATGGTGATTCTGCTGGACTTCTGCAATGTTCTGAAATGCTTACATGGGATTTAATGTGCAAATGAGTAAGCTGTTCAGTTGAAAGTTAATAGATAAATATGTAAATGACATACAGTAATAAATGGGCAGTGTTCTTCCTTCTAGACTTTTAAAAATCCCTCTGCAGAATAATATAACAAGAACATAAATAAGATGTGAATGACAGGAACGTGAATCCATACTGTAGTTTTCACACTTGACAAGTTTATGCTTTGCTCTTTTTTTTGTATGTCTCTTCCACTCCTGTACTTAGCAATGCTCATTTGAACAGCACAATGATCCTGTGGCCATTATTTTCAATGTTGGAGCTGTTAGTGCTGAGCTGACAAAGGGATCCATACGTTTAGAATCCATACTTACCTTTGAAAAGCTCTCGGTGAATTCCAGCCATCAGATGTCCCCACACACTTTGGATAAATATGGGCAAATGTCTCTTCATTATCTTAAAACACATTACAATATTAAGTTATTACAGTAGCGACTGGAAGCTGTAACTAAGGTCGAGTCCCTGGTATGTGTACCCAGAGTGAGTGACGGTCTCACAAATGGAAAAATCACATTTTTAAAAGACAAAAGTAAGATTCTTACTGCCATTTCACAACTGGGAAGACCAAGGAACAGTCAGTGATGTGCTCGATGTCACCTGGGATGTGTGACAGAGCTGAAATCAGTCCGTACGTCCAGGTTAAGGCCTTAATGTTGCGGCTTTCTCCTCTTGCTGGGCGATTTCTTCTCAAAACTGCTGGTGTCTTACATAGCACTCTGGCTTAGCTCGGGCTGTCTCTTATTTGACTCTTTCTGACAGAATCCTGTGTGCTACTTTTAAAAGCCTCCCGGCTCGGAGCCTTTAGAAGCACGTCCCTCCCGCAGGCTGGCAGTGACAGCTATGCTGGTTTGTACTGGCACTGCTTCCGACGTGCTGCAAAGGGATGTAAACAGGGTGTAACTGAGCTGAAGGGAGGGCACGTTGGTACGATTTAAATGGTGGGGGCCAGGAAAAAAATAAAAAATAAAAACCACAAAAGAAGAAAGCAAAGGGCTAGAGTTCATATTCTCACACAGTTGTGTCTCCTACTCCCCACCTTTCTTTTGTCCCCGCGGTCGGTACATTACAGGCAGCTGCTGCTGGTCAGTATTCACTTACTGAGACGTAATGTACACATCAATTCAGGACAGAAATTCTCCTCAGGGCAGAAAATCTTTTGTAGGAAAGCAGGAATTTTAAGGGTTCTGGACTGAAAAAAAGAAAAAAAGCCAAAAAAACCCTCCCTGAGTGACTGAGAAAGGGAAATCTGGTTAGAGAAAGCACACTCTGGGCTGGGGAGATTCTTCATGTGCTTCTCAAATCAGATTTCCTTGGAGACTGTGGCAGACACTGTGACATTGAATTACATTTTCCTTTACATTTGTATACCAAAAATAAACCCTGCCTAAGTCATTCAGTGTCTTCTTGATGGTTTAGGAGCAGTCAGGATGACAACAGCTACTGGTCAGAATTGTCAGAATCAAGCCTCATTATCACAGCTCGCAGTACTTGACCTGCAGACCTGGCCAGGAGCAGACATTCAATAGGGTGCTAAATTCCTTTTGAATTAAGTTCTTGCATATAGGATTCGTGCTTCCTAGAAAGATGCTCTTCCCTCCTTCTATTAAGGCGAAGGCGATGATGAGCTGGGCACTGGCAGTTCCCTACTCTGAAGGCCTTAAAGGGTATTATGGATTACGGAGTAAATTCATTACTTTGGGAGAGAGGGTTCAAATGAGGGAGAGCAAGTGTGGTGGTTAGTGCTATAAATGTCTGAGACAGCAAGTTTTGTAGAGCTCTTCTTTGAGAACAGGGTTGCAGAGAAGCTCGGCTCATGTATTTTTACACATAGAAAAAGGCTGGATTTTCAGTATTGCTCATCTTCAGTTTTAACAACGTGGAGACATATTTTCATGCTACATATGAGCTGAAGATTTAACAAGCTGTTAAACTGGGCTACAGCTTTATGTTCCCTGCTGTTCGGCGTCATTTGTTGGCCAAGTACAGGGAATGGAGGAGTGCATTCTAAAAGTAAACAGCAGCAATACCCCAAGTGAGATATAAATGAAATGTGAAGTAAAGTCCTTGCAGATATAGCCAAAGGTAACCTTTTGAGAAATGCATAAGATACTTAATCCCATATGCAAATTTGAGGTAAATGTTGAGACACAGATTTCAGTAGGTACTTAGACAGGTTCAGTAGGAACTTAGGTTCTTGCTGGCTTCAATGGAAGTGAGACATCTGGAAGCTTGTGAAAACCTCACAGACCAATAAATTCTCCTGTCCTGGCTCACCCCCCATCATATGCTGTTGGTATCCAAAGAATGGTGGGTGCTCCTTGGACCAGCCCCTCGAGGATGCTGAGAGCTTGGGCCTCTTGTCCATGGTAAGTGCTTTCCTTCCTTGCTTGCTTTCTTCCCTTCCTTCATCCATCTGTCCGTCCCATTCTGCTTAATCTGGTCAAGAACTGAGAAATCATTTTGGTACATGTTTCCTCCTCCATGGTTTGTGCATTTTCTTCCACTGAAATCAGATTTTGATACCAAGTTTTTAGTTAAAACTACAGGTTATCCCTCAGATGTGCTCGGTCCTGTAAATGAAGAGTGAGATGTTTGAAAAGACTTGCAGGAAGACAGAACAGATAGGTGTCATGAACTTGTAGGACCTTCTTATAGAAATCATTTATCAAGGTCTTCAGATCTGTCGAGATCTAATTGGATCTTGTGGTTTTGAGAATCTTGAATATTTCTGTGGGGAAATTCTTGGTTTTCTATTCAGGCTAGGTTTTCATCAACACAAAAAGAACCTAGAAAGAAGTTGTTTTAAAAATACTGGCGTGGCTAGATTTTTATCAAATCTCCATAAAAAGAAGAGGGTTTGGCCTAAAAGCTGTGTATAAAGAAAATAAATCTTGTATCAGTGCACAGCTTAAAAAAAACCCTAATTTTTTTTTTTAGCCAAACATACTAATATCTGCCTTCTTATTTGTTACGGGTTTGTTTTATTTTGGTTTTTTCACATCAAAAAATAAACTCTAGACAGAGCCTGGGAAGCAATAAATCTGGGTGTGTCATTAGTAAGTGCTCGAATAAGTTCACATTGCATAGTGCTATGAAATTCCTCTGGGAACATATATTTTTATATACATGTCAGAGGGCTAAAAATAGGTTACTAAAATAAGCCATAGTGTTAGAAAAGAGGAAGAGGGTTTTCCAATTTGTTTTATTGTTCAGTTTTGAAATGAAGAATTGTAATCTGAATGGGAAAAAGTTTTACAAAAAAAAAAAGTAGTCACAGAAAATGACTCAGATTAGACTGGATCTAATGAAACTAAGAAACTGTGGGATGGATCTGTAATTTCCTATGTTCCTCTGGAAAGGACTGGTCTTTCCATTCGCTTTAGCCTGAGTTGTGTCAAACCCAGCAGTCCTGAGGGGCAGGTGGTGGTTGGTTTCTGAGCAGGCAGAAGACGATGCTTCGGAAAATGGTTTGGTATCGGCTCAGCCAGCGTTCCCTGGATGGTTGTCCCTTGAAGGGTGAGGTGGGTTCCAAACTTCCAGTGAGATAATGCGATTTTTTAGCACTTTCTATCCCTGCCTTTCGAAGCATTTAGAAAGGCAGTACAAGTGGTGCTATTTCCCCTATCTAGAGATGGGGCACTAAGTCTGAGAAGAATGAGCACAGAAACACTGTGCTCCTTTGACAGCTGTTGAGGCCCAGCTCCAGTAGTTGGTCATTGGTGAAATTGGAGATGAGATTCACGTCTGTCAACCCCCCTGAGGAGCCCTGGCCACAGGTCGTGTGCCATAGTGAACGTTGTGAAATCAGAGTCTCCCTTCTTGCGTTGTCACAGGCCGCGTGCAGCTCGTGTGGCGTGTCCCTGGTCTGCGTGTGCCGGTGTTCCTATCCCCAGGGCAGCGTCTTTGAAGTACGTCTGCTGGGATGGGATTCGGGCAAGGGGACAGGAGTTCCTTGCACTAGTTCTAGTGGAAAACAGGAAACGGGCAGGGTGGTGCCTCCTGTCCATGCCAAACTTAGGGCAAGCGGCTCCCTTATTCACGCTATTGCTAAGCTTGCCTTTGATATTTATGTTTCCTTGAGGTGGAGTAGTGTTATGAGGTTCCACTTGAAAAGAAGTATGTTGAGGGGCTGGATACACGTATCCACACGTGGATATGTGTACACCTTCACTCAAAGACACACAACCCTCGCTGAAGCCATCAGCGATGGCTAGTCTTCTGTACCTCTGTAAAAACTGTTCTTTATCATCTGTGGATGAATGGAAGACTGTTTTTGAAAGAGAATGTCTGTTTTATTTATAAAAGCCTAATCAGGCAGATCAAGAGAGCCTTTTTACCTGTGTTTTCTAATCAGAACATACACAAAGTCTGTTTGCTTATCTCTTAAACCTCTGCTGTCCAAACAGAACATATGGTGTCTTTGCAATGGCAAAGGTGAATTGAAGTCCTCAACTCCTGTCATCAGAGAAAGAGCTTAGGAGGATTTAGGAAAGAATGGTGTTATTCTGCTGCAGTCCATCAAGTGGAAGCGCTGGAGCCGCCCATGTGTTCGGAGGTAGATCTGCCTCCTCTCTTAGTCAGCGCTGTCGTGCAAGTGAGAGGCTGGGAGTGCGCGGTGGCGGATGCCCATTAATTCATCATCAATAAAGTGTAAGCAAATTACATGGTAGAAGACACTTGTAACCTCAGATATGGCAGGGGAGGTTCAGATCAGAGAGGAAGAAGGTCTCTGACTTTACTGAGGATGGACCTTGCGTTTGTTTTAGCTTGCTGTCATGGGTGGAGTCAGTTCTTTCTAATTTTGTGCTGAGAGGTCTTCTTTCTGCATGTTCTGGCAACTAACCTGCTTTTCAAGAAAGTGGACTGGAACAGGCCAGTTTTTTTGTTAAGAAATGGAAAGAATAGATTTGTGTGTATGAGTGAAGAAGAAGAGGCAAGTATTTACTTAATTACCTTTCAGTTATACACATCATATCTCTATCGTGTATAAAAAGCATGAAGAGTTAAGCCGCCTTAGTCTTTCTCCTTCTTCAATTCTACAGTGACTGAGTGATGACTGCGGTGACTCCCCTCAAACAAACACCTCTCCCCCCTCCACCCCTGTGCAGGGATTCTTCTCCTTCTCTTTCTTTTTTTGCCAAGATAAACTCCGTGTGTAAATTGGATGAGCACTGAGTACATTAAAGGGGAGAGGGAACAAAAATAAGACCCTAATTAATAGTTTTGTAACTAAGGGAATGAGAGAAGAATAATTTGAGGAATAAAAAGAGCAGCTTTTCAATCTGTTCCTTGGTGTGTGTTTGTGCATGTAGTTGTACACTAAAATAATTCCAGCTGTCCTTCCTTCTTTTAATAATGGTTCATTGCTTTCCCGTTGTGGGGCCGTATTTGGACAAACATTAACCAGATCAAAGCCTAATGGATAGTTACGATGGCTCTGATTCAGCAAAGCACTTAAGCACAGTGTTTCATTGTGACTTCAATGGGACATGCTTTGACTTCAGCAAGATAGGAGCAGGACTTCAACCAGCAACAGGAGAAACGACTGTATGACTTGGCGGGGGTGTGTGTGATGTGCTTAAAAACCAAAAGTAAAGCTAGTTTCCATTCTAAAGAAGGATAATTTAATGTTCTTCCTGCAAGGAATTGCTGTTGGATTAAACAATTCCTTAATCTCGGCCATGCCTATCATTCAGTATTTTAACAGCTGGAGTATTAGAGCCAGAAGAGGTTGTGGAGACCACGGGATTCCAGTCAGAGGGAAGGACAGAGGAATAGCATGAGGGAAGAATGGGGATGTGTCCATGAACCAGGGGCTCAGACCCGACAGTCAGCATTACAGCAAAGATCCATCCGTCCATCCATCCATCCATCCATCCATCCATCCCCAGAAGCTGTCTCTGGCAGTGCCTTACAGCAGGTGCTTAGGGAAACAGCTTAAGAAATAGAGCAAGTGTTGAAGACTCCCTCCCCTGGTATAAACACTCAGTGATGGGAGTCAGGGAGCTGGGGACCTGCTGAGCTGGACACTGCACGTGTGACGTTTGTTTTGTGCCAGGAACGTAGCAAGGGGTCCCTTCAGAGTGAGGGGATTTAGTCCTGATGCTGGAATGATTTCACAGGAGAGTTCCACTGTTTAGCAAGACATGAGGAAAAGAGGCTGAAATTATTTTTACTGAAATCCACCTGTTGGTTCTTTCTCGATGGCATTAAATCTTAAAATACCATTTTCTTGTCTCATCCATGGAAGTGTAATAAATTGTGGCAGCTTCTAGGTTTTAAGATACTTATATTTATTTTTAGTGAAAAACTGCAGCCTTGGAAACACTTGGAATTCCCCTTTGTGATTCCGTGTGGGTTATTTATAGTAAGTCCTTATTGTGATGGCAGAGTCTACATCACAGCTTGAGCAGTGCAGACTTGAAGGGTGTGTGTGTGTGTAGTTTCATTTAGAAGTTTTACTCACCATGTTTGCCATTTCGTGTTTCTGTGTTTCAAAGCGCTGTCGTGAGTGAACAGAAGCAGTTTGTGGGCACGGTGCCACTGTTGCACAAGACACTCTTGCTTTTCTTTAAGTACTCCCCCTGGAACTGCTCTCTGAGTTGAACATCGTTATCATCAGTGTAATCACAGGGATCCTGCCTGTGATGGGCCAGACTATCCTTAGGTACAGGAGGGGAAGCCTGGAAAAAATGGAGACATCAGGGGAGGAGAGGGAGGGGGATTTAATTTCCTTTACCCTGACATTGATGTTGTTGTAAAGTCTCTAAAATGGCACCTTCTGGCTCAGAATTAAGCAGCCACAATGACATGTCTCAGTTTGTCCAGACTGGTTTTCTTGTCCAGTTAAGTAGGAGAGTCTTATGCCTTTAAAGCTTCCTGGCTCCCAGGAGGAAAATGCCAAACTTGTCAGAGAAAACAAACAGTGGCTTTCCCAGCCTGTGTGTGTTCTGATTAACGAATCTATTAGGCTATAAAACCTGGGACCCCCTTTCCCGGAGAAAGAGCATACATTAGGAAGCTGTTGACAGTTCCTAAGTCTGACCCCTTGCACAACGCTGGAGACCTATCAGCAGCTCGGGGGAAGGCAGCCAGGGCCTGTTTGTTCTAGGAGGTCTCGGAGAAGTATTTGACGCTCGGTAAATGCCAGATGCGCTGTTGTTTTAATCTGTAACGTGGGAGGCCAGAGGGAGAAAAAAGGAGGAGACGCAGCACAGCTGAGCGGTTCTGTTCTTTTGGTGTAATCAAAGTGCGTGTGGAGGTGTCTTAGCTTGGGCTGGGATGCTGTTGGCTTCCACAAACTAAGCAGGACCTGGGTTAGCATAGAGTTCCTTCGTGGGTTTGCTGTGGAGAACGTTCCTACAGCAAGAGAGCGGAGTATTGCCATTGATGGAATTCCATGCTTCCTGTTAAAAGAGAAGCAATTGCCAGTGTTGGATTTAGGAAGTGCTGCACTGATCTAAGCATTGGCTTCCCAAGGAGATGCAAAACCACAGTTCTGACACAGGAGGACATACAAAACCCATTTTACAAGGAAAGAGGTGTTAAGCCCGGTATTCTTGGCATGTTCCAGTGAAAGCAATCCCATTCTTCTCATTTCCGCCTGTTCCTTTCGCTGCTGCTGCTTGTTAGGGATGCAGTATTTTTCTCTGGCACTCTGGTATTCATCAGGCAAAAATGCAAATAATTCCTGTATTCCTTCGTACGCTGCTCAGTGCTGTTTTACATTGAGCCTGTTATGAGTATTTCGGGGAGTTTGAGCTCACTGATTTGCTCTTGGTTTGGTACCTGGTGCTTTGTCTGTCACACAGCAGACAGAACAGGCTGAAGTGAGAAGGTTTCAGAGCAGCAGGCATTGGTTGTCTTTCGTTCCAGCTGCGCGTGTAACCAGCAGCCATCCGGCAGCACAGAGACTGGGAAAACCAGTGGTCTCTCCAGCCCAGCTTGTGAGTGAGTCATCCTGCTTTTTGTAATTAGTAATTAAGATAACAAATATGTGTCAGTGAATAACGCAGAATGTATTGAAGAGTTACCGATACGTGACCCAACACGTTTTAGACAAATTGCTGCAGCGAAACGAACCTATTTCTTACTTTGCCAAACTGTGGAGAAGTTGAGAAGCAGCTTTTGTGGTTCCAGCCTGGTCCCAGTCTCTCTTACCCGGTCGTTTGTGCTCGTTTATCACAGGTGGGTCTCTGTGGTTCCAGTCCAGGCTTTTTGTAGCAGGTGGCTTTTACTCTTGACGTAGCACACGCCATTTAGGTCAGTCCCTGGGAGACCTCCGAGCAGAAATACTGAAATTCACTGTAGCGTGTTTCAATTTGCTGGATGAGATCTCTGTGTCTCCCAAACACAAGGCTTGTTGTGAATCACAGCAGGATATTCTCTTAAAGAGCCCGGCAAAATGCTGCTGACAGTGTCACAGAGCGATGCTAATCCGACATCAGATTGGTCATGGCTCCTCCGGTTACCGGCCGGCTCTGTAGCAGAGGAGGCCTGTTACTGTGGGAATGAAGGACCTCGTGCTGTAGGGACACAGTCGGGGCATTAGGAGGAGGAAAACCTATCCTATTCCCATCACTTCCTGAAGGGTATGTGTCAGAATGACGCACGTACTCTTGGCTTTATTTGATGAGGGGGCTGGAGGGGGAGCGAGAAAGGAATGAGATGGTCTCAAGGGACAGACGATTTGGCTTCACAGGGTCATGATGCTCTAAGCGTTTATTTTGAATTGTTGAAACTGAAGGAGTGGAGAACAGTCCTTGTTGGATACACATTTGTCATCTTCGTGACTCAGGAGGGCTCTTGCGGATATTTTAGACAGACCATGGATTATGGTGGGCTTCAAGATAGCTTTTCTCAGCCTCATAAACAGACCTCAAGAATGAGATAGGGGGATCCAAGTGACGGTGGCATATGCTGGGACTATGTACATACTCCCAAGATGCTTCTGGTAGGATGAATCACAGGAGAAAAGAGTGAGTAAAGAGAAAAGAGGGAGTAAAAGCATCACTTAACACACGTTCGGTCCCGCCCTAACTTTCAGGCTAAATTGTGGCGCCTTATTTCAGTGTGTGCCCCAGCGTCCTCTCCACTCTGCCTTAACATTGACACCAGAAATGGAGCTTTCATCTTTTGATGTGATCCTCATGTTCTCTGGTTTTCCTTGCTCTCAGGGAGAGATACCTGTGAATGTTCTTAGGAAACGCAGGATCCTGGTGACTCAAAAACTTTGGGTGTAGCCCGTGGAGTTTGATGCCGGCAAAACCACCCAGCCTGTACCACCCCCTTGGGAGGAGGGCTGTTGGAGGCCAGCAGACAAGGCCAGCACGGTGACATCAGGAGCAGCCCAGAAAGCTCCTCGGGGTTGTAGGAATGTAGATAGATTCAATGAATGTGTGTTTAGTTTCCTGGGGAGAGAGAGTTTTTTGAATGTCCTCGTGTTTGTGCTTTCCAGTGTAATAAACAAACGTAAGGCTGTGCCAGTAGTGAGGAAGGTGAGTGCGAGCTGTGCTGACCGAAGCCAAGGCACTTGTTGGCCAAAATCTCTTCTTTTATCTTCCTTTCTTTACCCCTCAGGAAATACAGATTTGGATCAGATGAAGTATCTCACAAATAGATGCTGAAATGCATTGGTTAAAGCAGAGACAATGTGTCCTGCAACTAGTTTTTGAAAGTACTCAAAACACTGGACACTGGGAGAAAAAAGCAGTTTGGTAATTTTGTTTCAAATGAGAAACTTAGAAATTACCATCAGTGGTAAAGTTTTTTTTTTTTCCTGGGGTCAAATCAAATGTTTTGTTTGAGGCCATGATGTTACTTGTTTCTGTTTTCCAGTTCACTGAAAAAAAATACGTTTATTTTGGGTTGCTGCCCAGCTGATCTCTCTGCCTTCATTTTTCTATAATGCAAGTGAAATGCAAAATCAGTTATTTATGCATCTCAAGTTTTCACTTCTGTTTTAACCATCCATCAGATTAACAGATGCCAGAGTGTGGTAATTTTTTTTTTTTATTCTTCAGATGTGGTGCTGCATTTCTGTTCTCTGATGGCTTGTGAATCAGAGACGCACGGGGAGGGAAGAAAGTAATGAAATCAATGAGATGGTGGATTCTGCTTGTGGAGCTGTTGAGTGATTCCCTAACTGAATGGAGAGCCTGGCTGAATGAAGGTGTTAACCTTGATCTTAATGCCTGTGTCCCCCTTGCCGTTTGAGAAGTCAGCAAATGATTTGCTTTAGCTCTGGGATGGTGGTTTAGTCTGGGTGCTCGCTTCTCATAACAAACCTCATCTGAGAACAAATGGCAAGGAGGCCAGTGGTTTCCAAAAGAGAGGATTTGTTTAAAGTGGGAAGGGAAGAATTGAATTAAAATACAAGAGGATCATGTAATCTACCACCTCCTGCAACCTCATCTGGTGGTTTAACCTTTGATACTTTCTTTATTTTTCTTCATTTCTGTTACCATCCTCAGCATTCTGCCTGTTTTCCCCATGGCTTGAGAGAAAACAGCGCAGTGGAGGTTTAGCCTTTTTGCAAGTGGTTTCTGCTGAAGCACTGGAGCAATGTAGAACAAGCCTCATTCCTAATGGGCTTTAGCTTTTGTGGGATTATCGTTTCATTTTATAGCATAACTATTTTCTGTGCTTCTTTCATCAGAAACATCTCCCGTGAATATGCAGATATCACCTGGTGTTGTTCTGGATGTTGTGCCCAGGTGTGAATGCAGGAACTGAATCAGATTTATAGCAAGTTGTGTACGCACCGCTGTTTGGTCTCAGTAAATCGTTTTATCCTTCTGTGCCTCTTTGCTTGGCTGAGCTCTTCTTACTGCAAGGTGTTGGGGAAGAGACAGTTCCTCCCTTTGCTTTCGTACAGTACCTTGCACAACAGGTCTGCAGTTTCAGCTGGTGCCTCTAGGTGCTACCACAATACAAACAATAATCAATCACTGACCAACACCTTCAAGGCTCTTAGTGAAACCAAACACAATAAAAAAGTCTCCCCAGGGGCCAAATCTACCAGGCTATGTAAACGATTTTCTAGTGAAAGTAGTAGAAACCCTATCTCTTGGGACATCTAAAACTACACTGCAGAAAGCACTAGTAGCCAGTGTGTTGGGGAATAATCATATGTTGGCAGAAGGATCAAATAAAGAGGACTTCATTATTGTGGACTGCCTGTGAAGCATGTATCACCGTGAACAAAGGCACAATGACTTAATAGACCTCTTTCAGCTTCTGACTGCTGCTGTCCTCCACTGTAGGTTCTCACAACCAGAAAAGAAAGTAAAGCAAGCCCCAGCCAAAATGGAATACATATTTTTAACCATCCAGAGAAACTTTGATTTTTTTCTATATTGTTTTTAGGTATATATATTTAGGCCAAATCCTGAACTCCTTTGTTCAGGTTGTTTGCTCCAGCAAAACACTGGGTGAAAGTATGCATTTGGAGAAATATTTGTAACTAATAGGAAGGTAATTGCATTCAATCAGAAACGAAACACAATGCAAGCGTCCTGGGGAAGAACTGCAGGTCAGCGCAGAGAGAAATGGAGGTAGATACAGGTAGGAGAGTGTTCATCTGAACTTGTATGTAAACTGTAACTCTGCTTTTGGTTCTCATCTGGGTTCGTTTTCTTAGGCTCCCCCATTCAACAGAACATAAATTTCCCAGTTAGGTGAGAAGCCCAGGCAGGAATGGTTGAAACACCCCAATGGAATGAGACGGGATCATTCAATAGTCCATGTTATGTTCTTGCTCACCCAGCTAATTGGATGTTGCGAAGTTGTTCCATCCTGGATAGAAACGGTGGCTCCTGGCTTCCGAGATGGTGCTAATCCCTCCAACAGGCATTTTTTCAAGCTAGCCCTGCAGGTGGCACAGCGAGCCTTGTGTTTCCAAGCAACATAAGCAGTCGCTGTCTTCCCTTCCTATCATTTTACAGTGCAAAAGCAGCTGTGATGGGAAAGACTTTTAGTACAGAAAAAAAGGCTGGCGTGATATGCTGGCTACCAAAACATCGGGTCTGTTCTCAGGCTGTTTCCAGGGCTTTGCTTTACACAGGTACAGAGAAACCAGTTCATTTTCTTTTCTCTATGTCAAGACGTTTTGGATTTCTCACGTTGCTTCCAAGTTGAAGTTGAGAAAGAAGGTGCAGGCAACCTTCTAGAAATCAAGATAAGTTTTTTAAGTCTTAGTTGCGCACTCCTTTGTGTATTCTCTGTCAGACAGGTCTGGTTATCAGAAAATCTCTTCAGAAGCCATTGGAGTCAAGTGGAACCGATTTGGGAATTGTGAAAAAGGTGCATAGAAAATGGTCTTGTAGCCTGCAGGGCTGCTGGGAATTCCTGCTTATTAGTCCTTGCTCTACCTTTGCTTCTCTTCATGGCCTTGGGCAAGTCACTTAACTTCTTAATCTCTGGCTCAGTTTCTCTGCCTGTAAAATAAGATAACTATTACTATCGCATACCTACCTGACAGGATTTTCTCCCCTAGTAATAATTAACATTTGTAAAATACTCTTTGACTATGTTTATTTTTATTATAATACTTCTAGATTATATTACAATACTGACACTGTTTCTGTTGCAGATTTGAGCTTCTGTACAAGATTACACCGGAAATTAAGTAATTTTTCTAATGAGATATAAAACAACTTGTGGTTGGTGTGGTTAAGCTATGTTTAAAGCTCCTTTGCAGCGTGACAACAGTGTGAAGTAGCTGAAGCATTTCAGTGAGACTAACCCTGGTATCTGTGACAAAATGAGCTACGTGCACAGAAGATTATTCATGAGCTGATCTTAACTCTAACAGAAAGGTTAGTTATTTGAAGCGTTTGATAAGTAGGACTGAAGGTTTGAGGTTTCCTTTCCATTACTGGAAGGTGTAAAGTGCACATCTTGAGTCTGGTCAGGTCATGTCTTCGTGCACATTTACATCCAGGGTGCTTCTCGGTCCTACAGGGCAGACTGGACTGTCAAGAACTGAGGCTTTCTGTTTGGCAAAACATCTGCTGGTCTAATGAGTCTTTCTTTGCATTTCTCTCTTGTTGGTTTTTTGATAGTTTGGGTTTTTTTACAATAGTTGCCTCAAGTGAGAGTTGCTTAGAAAATAACGTGTTTTGCCCTCTATGTGAAGGGAAAGAAATAAGGCAGAGATCTTGGCCAACCTACTGTTGCTTCAGCAACTAGTCAGCAAGAATTGGAAGTTTTGATTTTTGTTTAGGGATGTTGTGGTTCTAGTGCTTTTGTCTCTGCCTCTAGAATGCTTTATTTAAAGATTGATTCCTGCCTTTGCTCCTTCTTTTCTGATCTCATCTGTATCAGTATAAACTTTTGGCATGTGTCACATCCTGTGGCAATGAGTTCCATCGTTTAACAAGGGTCTGTGTGAAGAAGTGCTGACTCTGTTATTCTGAACTTGTCATCTGCTGCCTCCATCTGATCCCCTCAAATTATTATGGAAAAGTATTACAAAAAAACAATGAATGCTTATTTTCTACCATGTCTAAGATTGTCATGATCTCTATCACGGGCTGCTCGGATGCTTCTTTTCTAGAGATAAGAAATGACAGAGATTAGAAAGTGACGATGAGGAAGAGGGCTGGGGTTTTGTTGTTTGGGGTTTTTTTCCTCAGATACTGACATGGGTTGATTCTAGATGATACTAGAAAAGCAAATGATGTGGATATTTTGCAACAGCTGAACTGGTTTTGGTCCTCTCAGGGTGTACCATGGCCAAGGTTAGATTAGTATCTCTTCCCCCTTTCCCCTCAACATTTTTCAGATCAAAATGTGTAGATTGATTTCAATTAATGTGGGACAGAAAGCATGTCTGTACAGTTTTGATTGATAAAACCTGTGAGGTAGTGCCAGGGGTGGTTACTCTGTGTTTTGCAGTTCCTTCAGTCTTTCTCCAGAGCGTGTGCTACCAGCCAGTGTTGGGGGGGGAAATGTCAATCGGGTGGACTGGTTTTGACCTAGCGTGGTTGTTATGGTGAAAGATGATGGTGTCTGGACCTTTTCTGAGCCAAAGGAGGCTTTTCCTCATGGCACACCTAGCTGAGATCGTGAAGACTATCCAGGAAAGGTGTGAGGCCTTTTAATCCAAAGTACGATGCATTAGTCCATCCCTGGTGGGAGAGGTGGGCTGGAAAGACAATGCCTCCTTAAATAGCTTCTTCTCTACTTGCTGTGTTCTTTAGCACCCACACTCTTTACCTGTGTAAATAATAATAATAAGCAAAGTGTCAACTAAGCAGGAATCAAATGCAAAGAGGCGGAAAATCAAAAGTGACTCCCTTTAACCTAACAGAAAGGAAATTGTTGAAAAAGTTCCAGGTTTGACTGAGCAAAACACAGAAGAAATATCTTCTCTCTCTCTTTTTTTTTTTCTTCTTTTTTTTAACTCATCTTATCCCCCCTTCCCGCCCTCCTCTCCCCTGGAGAGAAGTCTGGATGTAACACTATTGCTAGGACTAGGCCTATGATTAAGTTCTGTTTTTCAAAGGTGATCCCAGCATGATTAAAACCAGGTGGCCCCCATGGCGTGCAGCAAGGGAGCCAGATGTGCTCTGCAACTGGATTGCCATTTCCTAGCCCAGCTGCAAACATTTGATTGTCCACTCGCTCTGGGTATTACAGCCGTGACCTTCTCTCTTCCTTACCTCCCCCGTCTCCTGTCTACTTCCCCCAGTGACATTTGAGAGGAGAGAAGTCCCTTTAGACTTGTTTGTCACTGTTACAACCATCCCTTTCTCCCTTCACCTCCCCTCTCCCAGCCTTGGTTCCGCACTTCCATTATTCACAGATGTTGGAGGGTAGGAGCTGACAGCGTTGGCTTTTACCTCTCTCTTTCCTTTATTTGGATTTTTTTTTTTTTTCCCCCTCTCCATGTTCCGGCGTGTGTGCACTGACCCCAAAGCACTCCCAAGTCAACTGGCAGCGTCTGAATCCACTTAGAGGTGAAGGGATAAAGCAATTTTCTTCAAGATGTGGCATAAACTGTTTAGTTTCTGCTGTCTCCAAAGGCCTGTAATGAGAGGGTGGCCCTGTCCCAGAACAAGCCCCGTCTCACCCTGATCTATAAAATTTGGAATAGGTTAATCTTTTCCCACAGCACTGGCCTGTCAGCCCTTTTTTGCTGAATTAGGGCTCTAATGCATGGATGGTGTCAATAATTGCCTAGTAAGCCATACTTAAAAAAAGAGTCACAATCAATCGTCCCAACATTAGGATGTCATAATGCATCAGTCCTGCATTAGGAAGTTGTAATCCATCAACTTGACATCAGAAGGGACAGTGGATGGTGGGAGCTCGGTTCAGGCTGGAACGACTCCATAGCCTTTACATCAGCTCTGGATTTGGTCTCAAAGGGTCATTTTGTTTTGTTTTCCCACCTACCTTTTGCAATTTAGTAGTGATTTCAATGAATATTGAATTCTCTGAAAAGAGAAGGGGTGGTGATGGGCCTGGGACATCACAGAGTTTCAGAATTTCTCATCTCCTTCTGTCTAGCAAAGTATCTCTTTTCTTGTCTATACATCCTCCTCCTCCTGTGGTTATTCCCAACCTAACTGGTTTCCAGTTTCTCTGGAAATGCCTGTTTGTGCTAGTCTGTAGATCACCCCTTGCTCTATTCCATTTTAAGATTCAGCTTCCCCAAATCAAACCTGTCTGCTTTGCAGCTCCTTTATATTGCTTTTTCTGCCTGTTTTTAATCTGCAAAGCTCTGTCATTTCTGTTCAATTTTCCTGTTTGGGGCAAAAACCACTCAGCTGAGTTGAATGTTGTTTCAGTTTTGTGCAACAAGCCTGAGGATGGCAATTGGTACTCAAATTGGGGCCTGCATTCAGCTCCGTGCAGCTGAGGCTGAAGAGTTCCCTTGATATATCATGTATATGCAGTTCAAAAAATGTACAGCGAACCTTACTGGTACGTGAGCCCTCTCAGATGTACTGTTCCAGCACGGGCACTGAGCGGCTCAAAGCCTAACACTTGACATCTCCTCTCTTACCAGGCATAGCATTTGAGCTAATTAATGTTTTTGTCTTATGAGTTTTGAATATTAGGAAATGTCTTCAGCCTGTGTCCAGAAAAAAAAAAAAAAAAGAAGAAAGAAATGTGTTAAAGGAATGGCGTGGAACAAATCTTGTCCAGAAGCTCTTGTAAAGGCGGCTACAGAAGTCAGCTGTGGGCTAGTTGCCCTCTTGGTAAATCAGTGCTTGTGGGGAACTAACTGTAGTGGTGTTTCCCCATCTCTTGTGATCTGCTGAGATCCTGAGGTACAAGTAAGGTGAAAGCACAAACTGTTGTTAATAACAAATCACTAGTTTCGTCCTTCCTTAGGTGTTTGATACAGTGTGAGGAGCTGGCTTGGGATGAAATGATCAATGGGACACGGTGCAAAAGAAGGCAACATTTTTCTGGAAACTAGAGTTGAAGGCTACTAAGAAGCAAGTGTCTTTCAGTATGCAGAATTGTTCATGCCATCTACTCCTGGACAGGTGTCAACGTAGCCAACAGAGTCTTTAGTCTTTCTAAAAGATACCATCAGAGGCTCTGATACAGCATCTTTGGCAAAGGTGTGCTGCTCACCGACTGGCCAAGGCACCCGTTCTGTTGTGGGAACAGACACAGCCATGTGTCCCGCTGCCGGGAGCTGGTCAAAATACAAAAGAAAGGTATAAATTGTCCCCCAGAGCAGAAAAATGGAGAGGATTTCCAGAAGGTGAAGTTGTCTGGAGTAATAATTTGGCTAAAAATGTGATGTCATTTCTGTTTTGGTGGTGAAGGTGAGAAGCAATGATGATGGAAACACGGGTGCAGTAAAAGGCCCACATGTGTAGGTCAGTGGTGATGGGCCAGATGGGACATTCACAAGGAACGACCGCAAGGCTGTATGCTACAGCATGTCTCCACAAGTTCTTGCATTTGAGTGCTGTACCTGGTTACTTTTTTGGAGAAAACGAATGATCAAAATTGTTGATTTTCTCTTTGTGGGTTTCTTAGTTTTTATTTTGTGTGGTTTCTTGTGTGAGCCCAAAGGTTTGTCACCTGAATCTTCATGTTTTCTTGGCTTGAATTTAGTAACTAATGACTTCGTGTAGAGCAATTGCTGTGCATAAATGATAAAGTGAATAAATATTGATGGTAATTTTTGGGGGGGGAAGTGAGGGATGGCTTTTAGTGTGCTGAGGTGGTTTAGTATTAGCTCTTGACTGAGATTTTCAAAACTGCCTTAAGCCATTTGAAATGGGTGTCCAACCCCCCTTGAAAGATTGGCAATCCTTTCCTTTGAGTGCCTTGAAATATGGCTGAAATTGGCAGAAGAGCCAAGAATAATAATCTATTCCCAGTACTTTATGTGCAATTACCTTGCTTCCAGCCCTTCGTTGATGAAGGACTCTGTCACCATGCCTGAAAACACCCCTGTATTGGCTAAAATTATTGGTAACATCTGCCCAATCGCTCGCTCACAGCGTGCAAAGGCTCTACTGCTGTGTTGTAGAGAGGTCAATAGATTCTAGTGTCTCTTCTGGTCTTGTGTTGTCATATTTCTTATCTCCTTTCTGGGCAAAACACCCGAGATGCTCTCAAGAGAGAAATACAGCGACTTTTCCTTCTGAGAGGACCACACTGCCAAGGCTGCAGTGTCAAGGCTGAGGCCTGGGGTCAGTTTTAAGATTAGCCCCTGGCTTGGGCTGGCTCCGTTCGTCCTTTGGGGAGGATTTGAGCCACGCGCGGCCCCGTGCCACCAGCGACCACTGAAATCCCACTGCTCAGCTTTATTGGCTGAGTTATCTCCGATGCCACAGGAACACCACTCCGGAGTGACCTTCCTAGTTGATCTGGTTCTAATTATAATCCAAGCAGTTTTAAACATTCATTTAAATGTCTTCTTAATTGCAACCTAATTTCTTCAATTGTAGCCCATTCATCAGTTGTTAATCATTTTTTAATTGTGTGGAAAGTTTGAAGGGTTAGTAACAAGTCATTTGTTAGCTAGAGGTCATGAAAAGGGTTATAAAAATTGCTTGACTAATTTTAAATAATAAATTAACAAATGAATGTGGTCCCAAATTTTAAGGTATTTCAATATTTGATCATGCAAAATTGAAAGTCAGGAAGGATTAATTTTATTTCTTGTACAAATATTGATGCTGGATATCTGTTGTGAGTGAAGTGCTGCATTGCCCTTGCTTCTCGGAAAAACAACGAATGACAAAATGACCAACCATTTTTTAATATTTTAATTTGAATTGGGTGGAAATTACTAATGAGATTCTGATTGTAATCTTTTAAAGGTATGCAAGAAACAAAGAAGAAAGAAAACCAGTGTCTTTTTCAAGATTATTTTTTTTTTTAAATGAAATCTCTTGGCTGTTTCTAATAAAACCAGCTGTGAGCAGGAGTCACTGGAAAAAGAAAGGATGTGAAGCTGAAATGAAACAGTGTTTAGGGTCACATTCGTCACTTCCTCGGGGTCTGAGCTTGTGTTTCAGTTCATTCCTTGGCTTTGTCTCTTTCATAGGGATGACCTTGTTATTCACTTTGGGCTTATTACAGCGGGGAATGTGGTGGCTGTGAGCTGCTAAGAGTTTTCTCTTGTAGAAAACAAGAGACTCTCTGCGCCTTGATAGTGTTAGATGAGATTCAAAGTGATAAGGAGCCCAGGCTGGAATAAATGTCTCATCGATTCCTTCTTTTTGGATGTGGGCTCATGGTGTCAGACTGAGCATCAGGAGTTTGGGAAAATCCCTGCCATGTTGTTAGAAATTTTACGGGAGTATCAAAAGTTGCTGGTCTAAAGTGGGCTGAAATAATCCCAAGAGCGTCGTGCTCCTCACACTAACAGTAGCTGAAAACAAAATTTCTCTGTAGCTTCCCCACTCTGAAAATATGAAGAGTGATCACTGATCTGGTCATAATTTCCTATGAGAGGCAGTATAGCAGGGAAAGACAAAATACTGTAAAATGAGAAAGCCTTGCTAAAAATTGTGTCTTATTAAAAATACAGGGATTTCTCACTGCTCTTCCACCCCTAAACTTCTACATTCCCCAAATAATGACTGTTTGGCAAATTGACTGTTCTGTACGGGTGGAATTTTCCATATATTTCCTTAATCATCCTCCTGTGCCTTGCTTCTCCGCTTCGTATGTTGTAACTTCTATTCCTGATAAGAAAGACCACCTTCCTCTCCTCTTCCAGCTGCATGAGAGATGTCTCCGTGTGATTTACTGCCAAGTTGGGGGAACGATTTGTATCGGAAGGTCCCTCCATTCCACTGTAATTTAGAGCCATTTCTGAAATTCCCCAGAAAGTTAACTTCTGTGAGCTTCCCCTGCTTTGCACCCAGCCCAGAAAATAAATAGCATCATCTTCAGGATAGATTCCAATCAACATATGGGTAAGAGTGAAGAGAGTGATTGGAAATTGAAAGCGGCTATTTGCCATATATCAAGGAGGTATTTAGGATATATTGTCTTTCCTTATGGGATGTGAAGGGAGCTACAGGCAAAGCTCACGTATGGAGTGCTCTCACCGGAAGGAACAGATTATCAGAGGAAAAAATCCTTTAGACAATGCCTAAGATGGAACAGCCCAAACATATTTTGTTCTGTTGGGATTTTATAACCCCAGTGAACTATAATCTTACCCTTCCTTTCCTCTTTTTCCCTCTCCTCGTGTTTGTCCCTGAGACTAGCGGCACTGAGAAATTTGTGTCCTCTGAAGAGAGAAGAGGAAGAAGGGGAAAAAAAAGGTTAAAAAAAAAAAAAGGGATAAGACCCAATTATTATTACCCTGATAGCTCACACAAATCACACTACAGGATGAGCTGCCCTGCACTCCCACGTGGAGGAGTCCGGACACTGTATGACAGCCAAAAGGCAAAATCCAATGTGAACTGGATCCAGTTAAAAATGAATCTGATTTTATTGTTTTGAGTGTATTTTATATCTTTCTTAGTGATTCCCAGCATGAAACACTTGTTTTGCTCCCTTCTTCTCATTTCTTTGAAGTTGCTGAGAAAGGGTGATTTTCAAATGAAGATAAAAGGTCTCTGACTTCTCTGCGGTGCCACCTTCATCCTCTGCAGAGGAGGGGGTGATGGACTTACAGCCCGGGACAGAGTTCAATCAAGTAGGTTCCTAGAAAAATGGTGCTGGTTACAGGAAAACAGGAGTTTTATTACAGTTACTTTGTGACGACAGCTCTGAAGCAGGCGTGTGGTTGAACATGACTGGCAAAAGATTTCCCTTTCACTTTTATTTTGGTTTGTTTGTTTTTTGAGGTTGGGCTTAGTTTGCTTCTTTGTAATGAAAGCCGCTAAGGGTTTTCTGTTTGTATGTTTGTTCTATAGTTCAGAAAATGTATATTACTTGGGTCTTGAAAATATCAGAAATACAAAGTTACCTCTCCTGTGTTTTCCTGACAGATGACTTGTATTTGTCAGAGATACCATGTGCTCTAGAATCCTGACTGAAGAGACAAGGGAATTTTAAAGAAAAATTACTTATGTCTAATATGTTAATAGTGTTAAGTGTTGACAAAACCCAAAAGCCAAGGGACGCTAAATGGTTTGTTGCCAAATTCCTTTCCTTCTCAAGTTCTTCCAGCCTTTTCTGTCACTTGGTGTCACTGCTCCGGTGAAGTCTCCTAATGTCACTTGCTTGTGGCAGGAGCAAATGTCCCACAGTAGAGGTCAAGGTGAGGGATACCTCTGTGGGATTCCTCTGCTGATACCTGTCGGTGACCAAAGAAAACTTAGGAGTAGTTTATGCTTCACTTCCTCTTCAGTCAAACATCATTTGGAGCATTTGTGCTTCAAGTAGTGTTGAGCTTTGAGCTTTACACCACTGCTTTTCCTGTGGAAAATTTCAGAAAGAAAAAAATACAACATATGTCAGTTATGAGTGGTCATCCCAACCTTGACTGCAGCCTGGGCTCATGGGGTAAGGAAGCTTGGACAGAAATAGATTTCTTTCTTATGCTGTAAAGGATTCTGTACAGAACATTTACAGATACCTTGTTCTTTTAAACATATTGAAGAAATTGAGATATTTCTAATGGGGACTTAATCTAAAACTGTATGAACAGTGATCTGCTAAAACAGTTCTGAGCAGCTAAAAATGCTTCTTTTGGCTTTCCTCTTTGTGCGTGAAAGTGAACTAACGCCCAAGCCCTTGTGTGGTTCCAGCAAAGGTGAAAACCTCGTGGAAGGGTTTGCTGTGGGGGAGCTTGTGTCACTGTCCCCGAGGCTGTGTGCCTGGGGCTTGGGAAGACAGAGATTCACCTCCCAGCTGCTCTTGGTATTCTGATACCAACTCTGATACCAGTCTGTGAAGTTGCAGCTTTTGTGCAGCTCTTAAAAATAGTGTTGGTTATATATAGAATGTGATATAATAACAATCTTAGCTTTTAAATGTATTTTTCTTTGTATGTATATTTTTCCTTCAGTGTGACTTTTTTTTTTTATCCATCTGAGAGAAGCTAGATAAAGTTATTGAGATTTCTCAGCTGTATTCTCATCAAGCTACCAGAGCAGCTGGCAACGAAATGAACTCACTGTTGTGGAAAAGCTCTTTGCTTTTTCATCCTGGTGTGTCGTGCTGTGTCTCTTGAGACTTGTCCTTGGCTCCTTGTTTAAATTTGGGGGTTCCAACCCACCATCCTGTCCTTTATGGCGTGCACACAGCCTGCTCAGGAGAGTTGGGTCACAGATCTGAAATTGAACCCCAAAGTAGTGTTGGGGTGGGCTCAGGTGAGGGTGTTGTTATTTCTTCCCCCACTATTTCCAGTTGCACCTATGGGGAGTGCCGCAAGCTTGAGTTTGGCTCTGCAAGCAATAAGAAGAGTGATTTTAAAAAATTCAGACTTTATCCTTACTGATATGCTTAAAAAGAGTGAGAAAAGACAATGAAAGTGAGAAAGGAAGAGTGATTCCAGATCACGTCTTAGTAAGAATTAATTTCCTAATATTGCTGAATTAATGCAATCAGTGACCAGGGTCTGTAACAGACAGAAAACATCCAGAGGGATTAGATCAGGAGCGAACAGTGTTCTTATCCAAGGGACCCTTTTGTAAAGGAGAACTTTATTAAAACCTCTACGTTATTCGTCAGGGAGTGCATTGTTTTGGGATTCCTTCATAAAAAATGACTATCGGCAATATCCTAGAGATAGCTCTCTCTGGCCCCCTGCTCAGGGGTTATGTTTATTTAAGATTTCAGGCATTTAGTAGGGTGTGTCCTTCTTATACCACACTGGGACTTTTGGCTAACTATGATTCTATATTGAAAGTAATTGTTATTAGTGGGAACAGCCTCAGTAGTAGACTTCTAATATGGGAAGGTGTCCTGTGACCAGAGGGCTCCCTGTAAAGGAAAATGTTGTGAAATATTGCATCCTGGCTATATTTTCTTTTTCCTCCAGGAATCTCCATGCATTTTTAGACAGTGGTGCTGCTTGTAGGGAAAAAAAAATCCTTTTGCTTTCAGAGGCAGTAAATGCTAAACAGACCAACTGGTGATCCAGCCCCTCTGTCCCCTGAGCCTTTCCAGGGGAAATTTTCTGTGAATGACTTTAGCAGAACCTCTTGAAGAGTCATGAAATACACAGTGATGAGATCACAAGGACTCTATTTAATAGGATTTCTTTTTTGGGGTCCCAAGAGTAATGTCATGCCAATAATTCACCACTGCAGCTCCCTTTCTGTTTCTTAACAGCACTAAAGAACCCTAAACAGCTTCCTTCTGAAAAAAGCCTGCCTGCAGTTCAAGGGCCTGATGTAAAATGCACAGCAGTCAGTAAACACTAATTTAAGTAATCTTTATATAAATCTGATACCAAACCTGTTTGACACCAGTAGGTCTCAGATTTGTGCCTGGTTCAGGTTTCAGTGCATTTCGCCCTTGTCAATTATAAAACAGAAACAAAACCAAAATAAATTTGAAATCCAGAGAGCAGCAAGGAAAATCATATTTTGAAGGATGGACTTGGGCCAGACCAGGAAATGTTGAGTTACCCCATCAAATTCATTAAAGCAAACATATTTATAAATACAGTCATATCGGCTCTGGCTTTGCATAGAGAATTCACAGAGTAAATGGGGAAAATAGAGCCATTGTCCAAAATAGAAAACATTTCCTGAACTCGCTTAACTTTTCTTTCTGGGGGAGAAATAAAATCTAGGGGAGAGGTAAGCTTTGTAGCCAGATCCTGCAGATCATTTGAAGGCGCTGTGAATAAGGCAAGTGTTTTCCAGATTCCAGACCCGAGGAAGGACCTGTCCTGAAGGGGTTGATGGTTAGAGCATTTCAGCTGGACTCTGCAACAGTTTCTCCCAAGTCCTCAATATAAATGAGATACTTCCTTGGGCTCTTGGGTCTTTGAATCACACCCATGTGATTCACATGAGAATGTGATCTTTCTCAGGGGACCTTGCTATGCGTCCGTGTTGTAGGTGGATTTACTGTGTAAAATGGGTCCTTCAGCTGTGAGGTTTTATTGTGAATTTGAGGGAAACAACTGGGAAAAGTGAGGCACAGTGATTTTTTTTTTTGACAACAGTTCTCCCTTTTCTACTTCTGGTCGTGAACCAGAAAGTGCAAAACTCGGAGGACATTTTCTGTAGCATTTGAGTATTGTAGGATGATCTCATTTGAAAAGTGTTATTCTTATAACACTGGGAGAGCAGGCTGAAGCAGTGGGAATTAAATCTATGTAGGGATTTTTGGATGCCTGAGCTACCAGACCAATATGCTGAGTATAACTGCTGAATGGGATGGCGATTATCTTTCACTGCCCAGAGTCATTGTCCTTTAGCAACCCCCCAAAGCCTCAGTCTTATCTGTCATCTCTTCAGACAGATCATGGACATCTCCCCCAGTCCTTTCTTCTCTTAAAGGGGATGTTAATCAGGAACACGGGATTAAAGAAAGGGAAGTTTGCTTGCAGCTGCGATGTCCTGTCTGTTCCACTCAGCATCACTGGTATTAAATGCCTTCTTTGGGGTGTCAGGTTCTGTATGTCCACGGCACCAAATTGCCAGCACGATCCAACGTGCCCATCACTCTCCCTTCCCTGATTGGTTCCACCTTGGTATCTGTTTCCTACCCTATCGACGAGTGTCAGCAGCCTATTTGATGTTGAATGAATTAGCACCAAAGAAATAACTGATAAAAAATGCCCATTACCACCAAGCAAAGTACAAAGCAGGAACTGGCTTCCTGAAGTGAACACTCAGTAAACATCTGGGAACTCTCAGTGTCAAGGAACAGGCTACATTTTGCCGCAAATATTTTAGCTTGATTAAAAATTTCTCCCAAAGGAAAGAGCAAATTCCAACGTGCAAATAGAATTTTGTGGCGAGACACTCAAAATAAAGGTCTTGCATCATGGAAGTGTGGATTTTGACGCTCCACAAGGAGCTCCACAAGTTGTCTTTCATTGAGAACGGGTGTTGCGTTCTTGTTACAGTTTTTATGCAGCCAAGTATGAAATTTCCTCCAAGTACATGGATGTTGACAGGGCAGAGGATACGCTTGTCCCAGGCTAATCTTTGGAGAGAAACATGCAAATAAACCTAGTGATAATAATGAGAATGGGCAGCTCATGTCCATGAGGTTTTTGGGAACCAACGCAATCCTGGCTGCTGCGGTGGAATAAAGCCAGAAAAATCACTCTTTTTTTGGGGTCATTTGTGGAACATCCTGAGTATTGTTTTCCAAGAAAGGGAGCTTTCTGGGAAATCTTTTGTAAGTGCTTTCATCTGCAATTTGATGTCAAACTGCTGCAGAGACTGTCTCTGGTATTCAGTATTGGTCCTGTGTACATTATTTTTGTGTTAAAGCCTTTTTTGTTCATTTCTCCCCCCGACTTTAGTGAAATTATCTCATTAGGGCATTCAGTCTGTTCTGGTGCCTGAGACAGAGCTCCAAGGAGTCTCACAGAAACAGGTACGTGGCTCCTCTGGGAAGAGTTCCCTTTCCTATAGGCGAAAGAATCCTGGTGGCTGTTTTGCTTGGTTTCAGATACATAATCCTCAGTTTTAAGAATTCCTGGGAACAACCCTTCCTGCCAGGCCACCAAACAATGGTGCTAGCTCTGGACACGTTGGAATCCATGGCAGATAAAAGTGAAAGTTTTTGCTGGAGAAAATGTGCTTGCTATGCTTGAAATATTTCCTTAAAACCAAAATATCCATCTTTCCAATGCGTGACCTGGGGGTTAAGGTGTCTTGTAGCGTGGATTCTCCCATGAACAGAGCACTATATTTGTTGCCGCTGCTGTGTTAAAAACCCTCAACCTCATCTTACTGATATCTTTATCCAATTCTTGTTGAAACGTGTTTAAAAAAAACCCCAAAAACCAACACGCAACACACACACACACAACCCAGCAGTGAAAGCTCTAACTTAACGCCTCATGTTCTTCTCAGATTTCCAAAGCGCTGAGGCCTTGCGAATATGTTTCCAATATCCTCTCATCTCTCTCTGTTAGTGTTTTACTCAGCTCCATGCTGTGGAGGTCCTGACCCCTGCAATCTCCAGGGGAAGGGGGCGGGAGGGGGGGGTCAGGCCATGTTAGAAAGCTGCAGGCCACAGCCTGTGAAATCAGCCCGCTTTCCTCCACTCCTTTAATACATTTAACCTGGAAGAGGCCGTTGCCGGCCAAAGATTAGATTACCAATGTTGGCATGTTTGGCCTAACAAATGGCAAATGGATGACGTGCCAGGCAACAGCTAATCACTGTTGACACAGATCTATTGCGAGGCCTTTCGGAGGAGGGGATAGTTCACGTCTGCAACGAAGTTTGGTCTTGACGACTGAAGAGAGAGTTGAGAAGGCCACCGGAATACCTGTCTCTTTGAATCTTGGGACTCCCAAACCGTGTGTCATTTTTTAAAGGTCTCGCTGGCCCTCTCAGAGGACGATCTAAATGTCCCAGCCTCCTCCAGGCAATAGGACATGAGAGCTTGAACCTTTCTCATAGCAAACCTGCTCTGTGTGTGTGCGCATCTCTCTATATATACCTGCATCTTGACTGTCACCAATTCCTGGGAAAAAAAAAAGAAAATTAATTTTTTTTGCCGTGTTGACATGAAGGGATAGTAGGGTCAACCAACATTGCTTAGCAAAATGTTTTTCTAAATGCCTTTCTGTGGCCATGGCTTTAAAAGTGTTTTCTGGCCCCTTTTGTGTGACGTGTCTCTCGGGAGGGTAGGAGTGGAAGGCAGTGACTGAGGTGCAGCCAGTCTCTGGCTGAGCGAGGCTGCTTTGCACATCTTGAGCTTAGTTTCATATTGTCTGTTCTTTGGTTCCTCTAATGTCCCACAGCCTGTGTTACATCTTTCTGTTGAAGGTTGCTGAGTACTTTCATCCCTGCTCTTGGGTCACTGCAGAATGAAGGTAGTCATTGTGATTGCAGGTGCACCGGGTTTTGGGAGTTCTAGTTTCAGGTTTAAGCTATTTCAATTTTTTTCAAGGGTGGAATTATAAGGTCTTGCAAAGACTGTGGTGACAGAAAAAGACCCTCCTAAATGATAGATTGTCATTACTGTTATATATGCTATATATATACTATTATACTTCGCATCCAGAATGTTCTTAACATTATTTTGCTAAATCTTGAACTTTTCAGACACTGGTGTGTGATATTGAGAGCTGCCCATGTTACCTCCCAGTTTGCCCGTGACTCAGCCTGGCTTGCCTTCATTCAGTCCCACTGCATAGGAGCCCATTTTGCCCCTTGATAAATATTCTGATGAAACTCATCAAAACAAGCAGCACAGCCTTGTTCCTCACTCTGTTCTGTGAGCTGCTTGCTCATATTGTCTTTAGCTATTTTGTTGCCATAATAATATTTTCCCTATAACTTTGAGTTGTGTTTTGCACCTATTTGTTCTCCAGGTTTCCTTTTGAGCCTACTTGGCTTTCTTCTCCAGGGGAGCAGAGCACAGATAGTCAGTGCTGGGATTGTTTCCATGTTCAGGGGTGAGGCTCCTTTTTGTGTTGCTTCCCATAATGACCATGTGTTCATTTAATGGGGACTTGACGTGTGTACCTGTCACTGCTCCCCTCCTCCTTTCTTATGTGGCCCAGTGTAAGAACCGAGAGAGATCCCTCTCTGAATGTGATCAGCCTGAACCATGGAAGGAAGAGCTGCCTAATAGCCAAAAGATCTCAGTTGCTTTCCTAACTGCTATCTTACATAGCCTTGCTCAGACTAATTGTCTTTTAGCTTTTCAGTTCTTCAAATCTAAAATTAGATTGAAATGTCTTACTGAATAAGTGAGCTCTGGAAGCTTGATGGGGCAGTGAGGAGGAGGAGCAGACTATTAAGACCACTTAATAGTCTGAGCAAGGTCGGGGGAAGGAGAGCAACGTGAGTTTTGAGAGCTCTGGCTGTTCTTTGGGGCAGTAAGACCAGTCTATATGGACCCCTCCGGGCAAAATCAAAGAGCCTTTAGATGAGGTCTGTCTCTTAGGAGGTCCATAGCCTGTGTTTTGCATAAGGAGAGATGACTAGACAGGACGTGGAAGTAGTAGGTGACGGAAGGGGAGAAGAAGAGTACTTCAGCAAGTGGGAAATGTAACATGCTGAAGCTTGACATCTTGTAAGCAGCAAACATGCTGAGATTCAACTAAGAGGGCATACGTTTTGTTTGCCTCATTGAACTCATGGCATTAGATCCATACTCTTTATTTCTGCTTTCTTGTTAGTATTTAGAGCTCATATGCTTGATGGCAGAATATCATTCTGGTACCTTTCTGAAGAAGGCATCTGTACAATTGTATTTGATGCTGTTGACAGCCTGGTCGGCTGCCAGTCAACTTTATCTTCAGTGTCTAATTTCAGTTATAAGTATTTCTGTTGCAGATCAATCTTGTGCACCTAGAAGCTTCAGATCTTCATAAGCGTTGTCAGACTAGGATATATCATGTATAATTTTTCCTTGGTCCAGAACTCAATTTATCTAATTTTAGACCTGTAACTTTTGTCAAGTCAAAGTGAGCTGTCTATATTTCCAGTAGTGAAGAGAAATAGGCTGTTCTCCAGGGAACGTTCAACCTGTCTTGAAATGTAAGATGCCTGATTGAAATCGAGGAGTAGCCCTTCGGAAGCACCTCTTTTGTCTTTGGCAGATAAAGGGAATCTGGGTGACTGATTTAGATCTGGAAAGCTATTAGTCATGGGAAATGAATCCTGACTTTTGAGAGTAAATCTGTGCTAGAAATTGAAGACTGAGTACCTCTGGGAACAGTGTAATGTCTCCAGGTGCCTTCAATACTATTGCCCGTAAAGTCCTGCTGAATCTGCTACGCGTCGCAGCAGGAGTGGCTGGTGCTGTTGGAAATGACTGTTCTTCCTTCACATGCATTCCCAGCTTTTGGACAGTGGCTCGTTACTGGAGAAGGCAGTGCTTCGCCTTGGCTCCTTTCCTCTTCCTGGTTACTGCAATGGCCAGGGCTTTATTGCTTCTGTACTGGCAAGATGTATTTCTCTGTCTAATTTCCAGCAGGGCTATCCAGTACTGAAAGGAGTGAAAGTTATGTCTTTCTGAACACAGTTACTGAGAGAAGAGCCCTGGGCATGGCTGCGCATTGATGAGGCTCATGCCTTTCTGAGGCCTGACCTTTTTTTCATAGTTTATTTGCTTTGGGGTGGTTTTTTTATATCTGCATCTGGTTTGGGGAATACTTTAGCTTTAGTAACTGGAGGAATTAATGAGTTTCTTTACCTTATAGACATGTGCGAGTGGGAGAGATTTGTGTAACAGATGAGCCTCTCTTGCCAAGGAGGGCTTGTCTTCATTCTTAGGGCGGTGGTGGACCTGCAGGAGGAAGAAGGAACGGGCAAGAAATTGTCATTGTAGACACATTGTGGTTCATTTGCAGCGTTGCTGTTGAAATCAATAAATGTGCTTCTAATTTATACACAGGTGTACGAGTACTGCAAAATACAGCCATGAAAAGTAGTTTTGAGTTTGCATTTCAGTGTGTGCTTGTCTTTGGTTACGTGTGCTGGGATTGTGTGTCAGTTTGCTTGTTATATGTGTCCTGTGCTTGACTACGTAGAAATGTGTGTAGTCATAGGACCTATGTTCCCCATCAAATTTCATATGCTGACAATCCAAGCAAAAACAAGGGAGGAAAATAAAAAAAAAAAAAAGCTATTTCTTTCTTTTTGCCAGGAGATATGTTTGCTGCTTTTGATTTCTTCAGCAATGAAGAGAAAAATAAGGGCGAGGAGGGAAAGGGGGGTGAATGTGTGTATCAGGAGGCTGGAGTTGGGCAAGGCAGAGACCGCATTGCTGTACAGCTCACAAAAGTCTCGTCAGCCACTGTCTTGGATGCTGAGAGCTGCTCCTTGGTCATGCGTGCAAAGGCTATGAGATGGGGGCAGAGCAGGACCTGGGGGAAGGAGGAGAAGAGAGCGAAGATGTTGAAGGGGGTGGGGAAGATGCAGAAAAAACAAAACAGTTACAGGGCAAGAAGGAAGGGAGGATGGGTTTAGTTTAATTAGGAGGGAACATGAGAGAGAGCTCAAACAGCGCACGCACACACCCTCTGCTCCACACCCTCGCCCCCCAGAAAAAGAAAATTCATCACACCGATTTTTTCATGGTCTGGCAGTCAAGTGATAAAATTATCAGATGAGGGTCCCATTCTCCTTTCCCGCAGTCACTTTCGCCAAGTGCACCACGTCTGAAATAATGAAGCAGATTTGATTAAATTTTCGCTGGCTGAAGCAGCCACGCTAATTTGGAGATGGGCTTATTAGTTTAATGACCGATCCGAATAATCAGAATTCATTAGCATTAGTGCCACTATTGTCAGCTCAACATTAGCCCTGGGCTGCAGTACACAAAGATGCTTAGTTATATATTTATATACAGAAAGGCTGTATTTATACACAGTGAAAGAGAGAGGCAGAGAGCGATAGAAGGAACTATACATGTGCATTTGCATTTTATACTCTTATTCTTATATGCTAGTGTATATCCTTGTCCATTAGCGATCTACTAAAAGAAGAATCAAATTATAATGAGGCTTTGTGAGAGAGTGTGGGTCTTGGTCAGCCACGGGTAATCCAGCCTGACACTCGGTAGGTAGACTTTGGCGGCAATTTGCAGATAAAGGCAGTTGGGATTTTCTTCCTATAAGATGCTCTTGACTTCGATGGCCATTACTCGGTCCCAGAGATGCCAGAAAAGGGCTTGGGGTTTGGAGCTGGGAGAAACTCCAAGAGAAGCTGAGAGATTTTAAGGTATTTAATCTGCTTCTCACAGAGCACATTTGAAATGAGTTATCTGTCAGTTGGCGAGAGGCTCTTGGAACGTTGAGTTGGTGAGAGGCTCTTTGGGCCTCATTTTCTGTCACCATGAAGGTATGATCTGGTAGTTCTTCTACCAAAATCAGTGAAGCTTGTAGAAGGTTGGCTTAAATGAAGAGAAAAGAAATTCAGTTCCCAGAGCTCTGATGGTGGTAGCAACTTAGCTGTCAGCTCCAACTACTGCTCAGTTAAATGCAATAAAACAAGATTAATTTAACATTAAGGCTGCACAAAATGTCAAAAAATACAAATTATGAACCGTGATGTTTACTCAGGCTGGCTGCATGTCTTGTCTGTCGTCTGATAAACATCTTTTCATGTAGAGAATACTATAGTAAGTCCCACGCTTAGTAGAAAATGCAGGAACATGTAAGACTACTTACACTGTAGAAAAGAATAAATGTTATAGTTAATAGGATTAGTTACATTTTCTCACATCTTATAAAATGGTAAAATTGTACCACTGTTTCTGTTGGGTTTTGTTTTATTTTGGTTTGTTGTTTTTTTTTACTTACTATTTGTGTTATTATAAATTTAGGTTTGTGTGTATCACCTTTGAACTAAAGTATACAGGAAGCTGTCACTTTCTCTAGGATATTTCTAGGTACCTACCTATTGCTCTAAAATTTGTGAGACCAGTAGTTCTATTAGTCCAGATTTTATTTCACACAAAAGCATAGCCCAGTGTCTGTTACTTTGCATGACTTGCCCTGCTTGGGTGGTGTGTCAGAGATGTGTGGTGGGAGAGGTATATAAGCTCTAAACTGGACCTGAGAGACTTTATGTCTTACATCCATTTAACTGCTGTTGAAACACAGGTGTTTATGAGACAGTATCTAATACATCTTGCTCGTTTGCTTTTCCTCATTTCTTTGCTGCTTTGAACAGAGGTGCTTTTCTTTTCACCTTTACAACTCACCTGAAGGGGCATTCCATCACAATTATATTGACAAAGTAAGATATATTAAAATAATATCTCTGAGACTGGGAATAAATCACTAATATTTGGGGAAGCATTGTAACACCCATCTGTCCGTGACCTGGGTTTATATATTGATGTATTGAATAGAGCACAAAGCACTGGAGTCAGGTAAGTAATAGCAAAGTCAAATGCATTTACAAACATAAGGATGATTGACTACAGAGAGTTTCTCCACCCGATTCATTTAAACACTTCTCAAAGTTCTGCGCTGCAGAAAGATACATTCATTTTAACTTTGGACCTTCAACTGTGATGCCTGAAAGGGGGTTTTTGGCCCTTTGACCTTCTCTGCAGTTGGTGGAGTCTGGAGAAAACTGCAGAAATGTCCATACCTGAATCACAGAGTTCCTGATTATTAATTAAATAGGTGTTTAAGGATTGACAAGGGGACTCTTTTCTTGCAAGTCTAGTGTCTCAGAGAAGTACGTCTTTTGGAGAAAGGGCATATGCTATAAATGGATGGTTCAGTTGTTTTTATATAACCGTTGGCATCAGTTGCATTACTCAAGTATGGGGAACTGAAAAAATGCACATTTGCCTTTACTGACTTTAGCTCCTCGGTAGTTACACCCCTGGGGATGCTTCCTTTCACCTTGCTCATTCCCGTTAGATAGTCTCTCAGTGTTGCCTACCAAGGTCTTTATGGCTGCTCTCCATCTGCTCTGGAAGCAAGTGTCTGAAATAAGGATCCTCCAAGAATTAGCTGGGGTATTATAAAATCCTTTTGGCTTTCCACTTTTAGTAACTCTGAAATTTCCCTTCTACATGGCTTTACGTGTTGCTTTGGTAATTTAGTGTTACTTAACATTTTTCTTTTTCTTCTCCTACAGAGATTTTCAATATCAGGAAGCTGATATTACTTTAAATATTAATTGCTCGTGTAAAGGCTTTTTAAAACTCTGTAAGCTCTTGAAAATCCATTTTTTTTTTGGTGGAACGAGTTGAATGAACCCATGTATTTACTTCTGGTTTGGAGAAAGAGATCTGAGTCTCTCTTAAGAAGAAACAGTTACAAAGGAAGAAATGGATCTTTAGGAGAAAAATCTGGAAACCTCAAAAGGCCAAATGTGATTTTGCGAGCTGTGTATTTCAAAAGTACTAAGTAGGGTGGGATAGCCTGGTCTGAGAGACTGAGAACAGAAGGAACTTTTAAGTGCAGTGAGGAAGAGAGAGCTCTGAACACAGTAGAATGGACAGTCTTTGTGCTCTTGTTGTTTGTTGTTAACCAAAGATCAACTTTCTTCAACTGTAACTCAGAAGATTATTTTATTTTTTTTAAATCTTTGAATTCTTGCATGTGAGTGAACTGGAATCAACATCACTAGAATCAGCAAAAAAGGGTTGGGAGATTAAGTGAGTTAGATGAGTTTAGGACTGCGTTTAAAATGCCAGCAATGTGTTATTGGCGAGCGTCTAGAACTGAGGCCATAAACTGTTTTCCTGGGTTTTCAGGAGTATTAGATAAAGAAGGAACCAGAACTGGTGTTAGGGATCCCTTTTGAACTTGTTTTCCTTGAGTGAGTCTTCTTTCTTGGATTCCTTGATTAATCCCATCATTGTGTTGCGATTCTTGTTGCTGGTGAGGTTATGTCTTTGGTGTGTCCTCATGGCTTCCAGGCATGGTATCATTTTAGAAGCCCTTATTCCTCTTTAGCCATCTGCATAACCCAATGGACTTTTATGATTGCTTAGTTTGCCAGTGCCTGACCTCTTTTGGAAGTCAGGGCTTCTTTAAGGCATTCAATAGATGTTAAGTTCTTTGAAATCTGGTGCTGATTTGATGCTTTTGAGCGCTTTAAGAACCCGACTCTTAGCTCATTCAATAGTCTGACTCCATGTTTCAATTTTGGATATAGTTCAGAGTGATAGTTGTTAACCGTGAATTGCTTTTTGGTCTCTCAGTTCATGCTGTATTGGGCGTTGGAGGTATCGATCCTGGTTTTTGCTTAGTTATTAACTTGTTGGGCAGATGAGTCTGAGTCATTTATTTTTCTCTGTGACCCATCGTCCTGTGAGCGTGCCCAGCTTTTCCTTTGGGTTTGGTACTCTGTTGTATCCGAAACCAAGCAGCTGAAATTGCAGGCGGCCTGTGATCATTTTGCTTTTCCTGTCTGTTCTTCCCTTTTCTTCCCACCTAAGGATGCCAATGTCAGGGGATGATTGCGATTTACATGGGAATCACCGTACTGGATTCAATCAGTGGCCCCTGCGAATGAAATCGATACCAGATGCTCTAGATGAAAGTGCACGAGTTCTTGCTGAATGAAGAATTTTGCAATTATGTGCCCATAGATAAATTAATTTCTTAGCTCGGGTTCTAGCCCCAGATGTACAGAATGGGGCAGTTACTGTCTGGGGACTCTGCTTTTCAAATTCCTTCCAGGGAAACAGATGCAGTGAACATTAGAGGTACCTCTTCTTTGCACTTTGCGTACCCTTTCCCTTGTGACAGGAAATTCTGGCTTTGTAATAACGCATCATATTGTAAGTTTAACTTTGACTCTGCCTTTACTGCACCCATTTGCTGTATGAAAGACAGATCTTAGCAAACTCTCAGGCACTTAACAGCTACACAGTTGTAAAGGTTTGTCTTAGCCTTGACCATGAAGAATGGTCCCAAAGAACACACTGTTTAAACACTCCTGGGTCTCTCTCATGTCCTCAGCTTTGTCCCCTGTCTCAAGTGTTGCCCCTTCCAGAGTGCCCGAAGCACAGCTGGCCTACAGGCAACTTTAAGGGACTGGAAAACACGGATGTATAGGAAACCCTGTGGCCTAATGCTTTTATAGAGTAGGATTATACTTGCTTTGCTAGTCCTGATTTATTTTGAAAATAAATTGCTATAAGCTAGGTGTGCAAAGGCATGTTTGTACTGGGAGATTTTATATCAATTTAAAAATAAAAGTACCGTTGGAGATACGGATCGTATTGAAAGTCTCTCATAGTCCTGAGCTGTGAGATCCTGAGCGCTGATATTTAAACTAGGATTTGATTCTCCAGACACTGAATTGATATTTCTGGGTCAGCATTGGCTCCAGCTTCTCCTTGTCACCAGTGAGGTTTCTCTGCTGTCTCAGTTGGCAGAGGGGGGTGGATGCATGAGGACAGTTCAGGCATTTATTTCCGCTTTGGGCAGATTGGAGATATCTGAACATGCTTGTGTGTTCACTAATTGGTTGTTAAGAATCAGATACAAAAAAATTGGCACTGAGGGTGTTCCCTGCTCAGTTAAAATGACTGCTGGAGTGTGGCCCACCTTTCTGTGGGATCAGGTTCTCTGTCTTTTCCTAGTTCAGTGTAGAAGACATGAATAGAGTAAGAGTGGCATTGCCACAAGGCAGCCAGAAGGTCTAAATGACCTTCAAGTGTCCATTGAAGTTTGGATAGCTATTGGGAATGTCCTTGGCTAATGTAACCATGGGGAATTTAAAGAGGCATAAACACTTCTGTGATGAATGAAACGGAGGAGGAAGCTTGAGAGACCAGTACTTGAGAATGGGGAGAGTCTAGAGAGAATACAGAGAGGTGTCAGGAAATACTACGTACGTAGGCACTTGTTAAGGGGCCAGGCCATGGAAGGAAAGTGAGTGTCTCCCATAACAGGATTGCTGCTGAAATCTGTGACATAAGAAACCAGGTCTTCCAGAGATATGAAGGGGTGGCTGCAGTGTACATAATTACAGGGATGAGAAACCACTTTTGTTCCAGTCGAGGTAAAGCAAAGTTGAAGCTCTGTGTAGGACGGCTGTATGTCAGTTCTGTTGACTTCACAACCACTGGGAATGAGTCAACTGGAACTGACCAGTAATGTCTTTCCCTAAGCCATGCCAGCTCGAGTCTGGGCAAATCAGGAACGTGTCAGCTTGATGGTAGGAGGATGAGTAAGTCTGCTACACCTAAAAGCTGGCATGAGAGAAGGATACTGTGATTTCCTACACAGCTGGCATGTCTCTGCGGCCAGCAGGCTCGATGGGAGCCAAGAGCATAGCAGAATGACAGGATGAGTTAGAGCCTGGTTGTCTAAGTGCAAGGTTTTCACACAGGAGCCTGTTGGAGGAAGAACTTGGACACCATCAAACACCTACAACTAACCACCCGGTGTATTGTCTTACACACCAGACTGTACGACAGCTCATCTGCGTATGGGCCAAAATCGTTTTTTGGAGAAGTTCAAAAGCTGTTCTTGGTGAGACCAATGAGAAGGTAGTGGCAGAAGAAGCAGGTGTGTGTGATAGCCCATAATCACTGCTTACAGCAGCCTGTTTTGGTGGCCAGAATCGTACCCAGACCATGGTGTCAGCCCAGCACTTTCTTGTCTGAACGGTTTCTTGAGCAGCAGCTTCTTGTGACTTGTGCTGGGAGAACTGGCCTGCGAGGAGCCGCTGGGGAGAGCGCGTTTGGAATGAGCTTTGTCAAGCTTCTACGTTTCTAGGTTGAGTGTTTTTCACTTCTCCTTGTTTTGAGACAGCCTTAGTTCTTTTCAGTAATCCCCTCACTTTCATGCTCTTCATACTTTCCTGTAAAGAAAGAATTTATTTCCAGGGAACCGCAGATCGTGCACCAGTCATTAAATAGTAACAATTGCTGGTGAGCCCTTTGTAGACTTCTGACTTACCTTGTGTGTTGGTTTTTGGTTCCCTAGGAAAAAATATTCTGCTATGTAAAAATAATACATTTATAACAGTGGGAGCCCGCCTCATAGAACAAAGTATGAGAATTACCATCTGTACAAATTTGTCAGCTTTCATTACAATTAAAATGCACATTCAGATGGAACATTATTTACACCATAAGCAGCTGCATTTAGAATAATACCAGCCAACGTCCAATTTTTCCAATTCTTTTGGCGTTGGACGCCGTGTGTTTTACATTGCGTCATTCCCTGCGAGTACGAGGCCGTCTTTCAGGTTGGAAGCTGCTTTAATCCTGCCCTGCGGGTTGTCCCTGTGGTGTGTGGTTCCTGCTGGTGTGCAGCGCACGGGAGACGGAGCAGATATTCCTTGGGGTGTGGCCCTGCCCTCATTTTACCTGCAGCCCCTCAGCTACGTGGCACGACTGTTAATCTTCCAGTGGCCCACACAGCATCTCCCTCAGCCATCCGCACCTGAAGGCGCCAAGGGAGTCATAAAACAAGCTGCTTGCCTGCCTTGCTAGGGAGTGGCAGCACGAAAGCTCCCTTTGGAGTGGGATTACGGGATATAAGCCATGCACCTACGCAATCCTCGGCATTTAATTTCCCTGATTTATTAAGCGTGAGCTTCTTGCACCTTGAGGGATGGTGTATTATCTTCCGTTTTTTTTTTTTTGTAAAAGGGGAATACCCGTCGTTGCGGCCTCCCTTTGCTGAATGGCAGCCAGGGCAGAACCGACGCCTGGGGATGGGGAAGGTGGGTTGGTGGCAGAGCAGAGCTTTGGGAATAGGTTGGACTGCAAGTGGTATTGCTGCTCCTTTCAGACTTCCTAACTAAAAGATGCCATTGGATACAGTGAGAATTTAGAGCCCTCAAAGTCCCCGCTTGCTCCACAACAGAGAGAAATTTCCAAGAGGAGCTTTAATCCACTGCCTGGGACTTCCAGGCTCCCAGTTCTGCTCGGATGGAGAACCTGTGGCTTCCTGGGGTTTGAGGGGCTCTGCCCTGGTGCAGGGGGTTTGCTCTGCCCCTGGGGATGCTCTCCGGCAGGAGTGCCAGCAGGAGGGGGCTCTGCTTCTGTTTCACTTGGGCAAAAAGGGAGGAGAGAAATTCATTGGAAATACTTTGAATACAATTCTGCTGTCTCATGGCAAATTCTGACTTCTGGTCATCTGAAGTGGGTCAGTACAAATCATTTTCTGTGGGCAACCACTGACAGCCACAATGTGTTTCTGAGAGGCTGTTTAAGAAAATGATAAACTGAGAGGGAATTAGCTGTTGCCTGTTTGTCAGAAGTTTTCAGTGGTGCAAAATGCGGCTTTGATATTTCTCCATGGCTGTCCCAATTTCCACTTAAAAGAAAAAAAATATTCTTTTCAACAAAGAGGCTCCTGACAGGCAATTACTGTAACACTGGCACAGATTTTCCTTTCTCAAAACTGGCTCGGATAAGTGAGCCAAGATTACAACACTTTTTGGAATCTATTGGTCAGAGGTATGGAGCTGGCTTTCTTCTAAGTTTTCTAGTTCTTCTTGGCTTGGGACAGAGTAGGGATGCCAAAAGGTAGAGGCGTAAAAATCTTTCCTTTTGAAGTTAATCAAATAATTTGAACATTTCTCACCTCTACCTTAAGACTCTTGGGATTCATCCAGTGGCATATGGTAACCTTGAAAGACCTCCAGCATACATATTAGAGTTGTCTCTCTGGTTTTAATATGTCTGAATTCTCTCCTGCAATCTTTCCTTGTTCTTGATGACGTTAACAAATCACTGCACAGCTCTGGAGTATTTCTCTAGAGATTCCCCAAAGCGGCGGCAGCCGTGGCCATCTGAAGAGTGCTGAAAGATTGTGGCACTCTGTGTGTGCTCCCAAATCTCTGCATTCCCAGGGTGACGAGAAGGCCTGAGCAGGGAGCCTGTGATGAAATAGTTGGGCTCACACATGAAATGTAAATTACTTGCTTTATTTGCCGCCGTTCTTACTTTTCACACTTGCTGTTTACATACAAGGGAACAGGGAGAAAACCTTAAAATGACCTTGAGGGCACCGCAGGGAGAAATACAAGGAAGGGTTTATGGAAGTCTTGAGCTACAGGACCTGTGCCTGTCCTTCCACAGCTGCCTTGTTGGGGGTAGTTTAAAAGCAAGGGAGGTGGTAGGGCTGGGTGGTTCAGCTTTGGGCTGCAAACCTAGGAATTGGTGGATTTATGACCGAGTCGTTGTCACTGCTTTCCCACAGACTTTCTGTGGGATCTCAGGCAAATTGCTGAAAGTTTCTGTGAATAGGGCTGTGAGTTTTGAAATATATATTGTTAAAAAACACCAAAAAAGGCCACTATTGGGGCAGGCCGGTCTGTTTATACTCGCCCAGTAATTTGAGCAGCACTGGTTTGTCCATAGTTAAACTTGCTAAACTTTTAGTTCCTAACCTCAGGAACAGGACTAATTGTTTTTTGTCACCTGACAAAAATCATTGAGAGGATGAAAAGTTGTGAAGTTGTCTTTAAATTCAAGTGTGAAGATAGTGAAATTATAGAGAAACTGGATTTATCACGCTGAATTACGGAGATGAAGACAATTCCTTCATCCGTGAAGATATTCTTCCACCTTGGTGCAAAACAATGAAGGTAAGCCAGAGGAGCAGGGGAATATGGCACAAGCATCATCTGCTTTTTATCCAAAAGAACTGTTAAGTCTGTAAGATTTTAATGGAAAAGACCTTTAAGGTCATCCTGTTCCAACACTGGATTATTGGGATCATAAGGCACAGAGATTTCAGACACTTGGCTTTGCTTTGCCACCCAAATAAGGAGTTTTTTCTGCTCCTGAGGTAGGAGGATTTACCCACTGAGCTCTTGGAGCAGCTCGGGGTGATGAGAAAATCAAAACAGCAGTGATGAGCAAAGGAGTTCATGTAAAAGAAAAACAGATGCAAGCCTTCATCTAAGAACTAAATGGATACAGAACTAATTTTTTTTCTTACCATGAACTTAAATAACAATTCTAGTCATTGTGATTATTCCTTCTGGGGTTTTTTTTGTGGCTGGATGGATCCAAAATAAGAAAGTTCCAAAGCTCTTCAAGAAAGTTGGATGTGGTGTCAGCTACCCGGTAGTCCAGATTACGGCTGCAGTTAAATTCAGATAAAAATCTGTACTCGCTTTGATTCAGCAAAGCAATTAAGCATGTGCTTTAGATCCACTTGGGATTTGAGTGTAACCTTAAAGTTAAGCATGTACTTAACATTTTGCTGAGCAGGGGCCTGAGTCTTTAACCCTTGCTAGAATATAAACTCCTTTCTAATGAGTGTTGGCATATAATAGGCCTGTTTCTCAATAATGTTTGATTTTTTGCAACCTAGAAGTCTTTCTCTCAGCTTCAGTGGGCTTTGGATGAGGGCCCAAAAATGCAATCCAGAAATAATAATTTACGGTATTTACATTGCATGTAAATTATATATGAAGAAATGAAACGGCATAATGAATCAACCACAGGGGCTTTTCTTTCACTCTGATACCAGAAGAGAAAAAGCCTGTAGGCAGCTCACAACTTTTCTTACTAATACTCTTGAGCCTTTCTCTTATTAAGTCTTCTGTTTTCTCTGGCAAAGCCTCCCTTAATGTTACCCTCAGCACAACCTTCTTAGTCAATAAATGAGATTTTGATTCTGCTCTTATTAAAACGTACCATTGAGCACAGGGTTTACTGGTGGGAAAATCCCATTAAGGATTTCTGAAATACCCTTTAACCGCTTGATTTTTAAGATAATAGGCAAAACTTCACGCTCCTCACAATTATATGTACAATAGCTGATACATACATTCACCACTCTGGCACTACGAAGGGAAGAAAGTAGATATCAAGACTCATGTTTTAATGCCTTTTCTGTGTGCAGGGTGTGGAGGGCCCTAATGTTAATATAAATTGGTGCTTACTGAGGTTTTGAACCTGTTCTGTTCTGTTCTGTCTGTGGGAATATATTACCAGGATGAAGCAGTCTGAGAGCCAGTCCTTACACTTTAGAAAAGTAAGAGTGAATCAAGAGGTACAAGCTGGAGCTCATAAAACAAGGATATTTATTTGTATGCAAAAAGCTGTATATTTTAATCTGTGCGGTCTGGGGGGCTGGTTCTCTGCACTGCCACAGGTGCACTGTGGGTGCTGCCTGGCTCCTCTCTTTCAGTGGCCATATATATGCAGTGAAGGGCTTTCTAGGCAGAGCTTCTAGTCCAAAGAGAATAAACAGAGATTTTGCAATAGTTTCTACTATTTACATCACTGGGGTCTGTGGCTCTGTTTATTCCTTTGTGGTCTGTTTTTTTTCCCCAGTGGTTTTCCTCCTTTGTTGTCGTTCCCTGAGATGGCTGATCCGCGTTCCTTCTAACTGAATTCAGGGAGTCTTTGAATACTTTCAGCCTGGACTAATTCTTGGGATCTAATCTCCAGGAGTGGCTTTGCACTGAACCTCTGATTGAAAAATCTGCTCCTTGGGCTAGGGAAAACATGGCTGCAAAATGCATAGCTCTTCCTCTTTTGCCAGTTATTATTACTCCATTTGGTGAAACATTAGAGTAAGAGTATATTCATAAATAAATTTAAAAGGATTAATGCGTGATGAATAGACTGTGTAAGCATATTACAGGCATGGTTATTATGTGATACAGGTGATCATAAGTCATGGTTAAATGCAACCTATTGACCAACTGGACTCTATAAAAGTCTGTAACAAGACATTAGCCACTTGTTAACAGAGCTAGTAATCATTTATTGATCTTACATGCAGTATTTATACATCCGCCACCCTAGAAAGTGTGGAATTCAATTCCAGGATCTACTTTCAAGTCCCACTTACTATAATGGGTGACACAAATCTCTTACTTATGTATGTTTATCTGTCAGATATTGTCAGGACCGGTAATAGGTGAATGCTGTCCTCAGGTGCAGGATGGTCTTGGGCTGTAACACCATCAGTAGCATTAATACGGGGTGGCCTGTGTTGGAGCTATGCAGAAAGAAGTAACTCAGGTTTTGTGAAGCCTGTAGATATTTTTTACATTTGGTTTTGTTCAGATTAGAAATGAAATACCCAGATTTTGAAAATCTTCACTAGCAGGTATTGAGACCTTCATTGGTTGCAGTCCAAGAGGTGGGCTTCCTGGGAGATCAGGACTGGAAGTCTTCAGGTCCTCATTTCTGCACAAGTCCCACGTGGACCAATCTGCCAAGGCTCAAACAGATCTCAAAGCTTACGTGAGAAATGGGGTAAACTAACCCATCTCTGCTTAATCGTTCTCTTTGAAAGAACTACTAATTTCCAAAAGAAGTGTTTATCTTGAATTTTTCTACCAATCTTTCTTTGACCCACCCAAAACAGGTGAGAAAGCAGAGTGAACTAACCATCCCAAAAGACTGAGATAAAAGGTAAAGAAGGTCCCCCAAAGTCAGAGTAAAAGTGTTAGAAATACTCCAGTGGCCAGAGATTTGGTAAGCATCTCCCTTTCAGAGATGGGTAACTGATGTTAAGAAGGGGTCAAATGGTCAGAGTGGGTTAGGCAGGGAGAAGGAATTAAAAGGTGGAAAGTGCAGGGAAATGAAAGAAAAAGGAAGAGAAAAATGGAGAGTGGGGAAAGGGCCAGAAGCTGAAGGAATCACCCTTATTAAAGTAAGGCAGTGCAATAATAAATATCTTGAAAGACCCATAATGCAGTCCTGCAGTGTAGAATGACATTATGGAGAGGCCTGCGTTTCTCTCCTCCTTCTTCTAGTAGGGGGAAGTAGTGATTTTATCATGAGAGTGAGAAAAAATGATGGAGTGGCAGATCCATGAAGCAATATAGTGAGGAAATGGAAGGCACACAGCCCTGGAGGCTCACAGAGGATGGCCCTTATTTCTCTGTCTCTCTGTGTTCCTCCGGCTCTGGGACTCGGAGCACACACAGCCCATCTGATTTAATAAAGGCAGGAAGCAAACAGTGACGGAGCCATGAGAGACTGCAGATAGGGGTTGGAGAAGGGTCAAACTCATTAGTCATATGATGTGATGTAGTGTGTGGGGAGGGGGAGAAGCTTTGAGGGTTAAGAGGAGTGGAAATAGTTACAGCACTCGAAAAATTGATGTTAGCATAGCTGACCCGAGTGCTGTGCCGCAGTGTGACTTCTAGGGGTAAGGACAACATCCTGGCCTTTCATCCTTTCCGTTTTCTCACTTTGGGTCATGATTTTATAGTTTCATTTTTTAGACCTTTTTTCAGTATTACTAAGAGCTGGCTTTATTTAGTGTTTCTAGCACATAGGGACTCGACTCGGGGGTCCCTGCAGGGCTCTTGCTGCTTCAGGGTCAAAACATCTGTCCTCCTTCAAAAACTGGTGCTTCCTCCTAGTTGTAGCAGGGGCTAAGCTCAAGCTTCTCAAACCGTGTATTCCTCCTCCGGCAAGACTTGAAATGAGCCTTTCACTCGTGAGCAGAGGTCTTTCAGAGGTGCCGAGGTGGCCATGCTGTAGAGTGGAGTGTTCCACGTCTCTTTGGAGCAAGACCAGCAAGGGCAGGTACCCTGGTGCCCAGTCTGGGGGGAAGGTGGGCACTTAACACCCAGTAAGAGGGTACCTTGCTTACTGCCTGTGCTTCAGTCTGCAGCAAAGAGCTGAAGAATGATCACAAATCTTTATCACCGCTGTTATTAATGAACTTTCCTGAATATATGTTCATTACATGCACATTAATATTTTTTAAAAGTGGTTTCCGTTGTTCATTCCAGGAGGAAGTTCAAGAGTTCCAAGTACTATGTTGCATTGCAGGACAAACTTCTCTCAGGGCAACAAAACTGTTTATTCCTAATGTTGCCATTTTTTGATTGAAAACAAGGATTTATTTTTATTTAAATATGAAATTAAAACTAGTCACTATAGGCATCAGGTCAGACAACGAGAACAGATCTGAACTTTTCCTCAGAGATGTTTATTGAAGTTCAAGGGGGTTTTATCACTCCCTCTTTCTTACTGTGGAAGGAAATCCTAAAATAGCTCAGTCAAAACGTTTTTCTCAGCATGTTTCTGGTTCAGCAAAGAGTTACAATTATTGAGTCATAAAGGGTGGGAAAATGCAATTTTTAAGTTAAAATGTTTTCCTAATTTTTCTCCTTCCTAATTTCTCTGTTTTTTTAAAGATATCTGCAAAATTCAAAGTCTTACGTGCAACTTCTGCAGCTGGTTAGAGCGGGTCACGTTCCCTGAAGTCTCCATTTCTCTCCTCAGTTAAATAAGTACATTTAATTTGGCAAAAACTCAGCCTGTACTAAACATTATAAACTCACCATTCCTGAAGATAATTTTTCGTTTTTTCAGTGCCTCCTGCATCAGTGTTGTCTCGAATAAATGGGCTGATGAATGAGGGGGATCAGGCTGTTAGCTGATGTAGGATTAGTGAAGTTATGCAGATTGACACCCTCTGAGTATCTTGTCCCGAGTTTATAAGAGCATCTGTAGTTTAATGCGATATCTTTTATAGAGCCTTCTCTCTCTCGGGGCTGCCTTGTCAGAGCTCTGCAAAAAATGGCAAAATGCCTTCTGTGGACCTTTCAGGAGCTGGAAAATTCACATCGGGCTTCAAATGCTGGCTCTACCTAGAGTAGGGTAGAGATGGGACTCACAGAATATATATTAGGCTGACTAATGGAGGAAGGCTGAATTTTTCATACTTATGCAATGGTTACAAGGGCTAGTGATAAATGGTGAATTAATGCTTATTAGATATGCTGAACGGTGTAGAGCTGCAGCTGAAATCCTGGGAATGTAGATACTATCAATTGATGGATTAGTTATAATCTCATAACAAGCGCTGTATGAGCAGACTGTTTGAAATGCAACATTTGGAATAGATTTCCATGCTTGTTCTGCCTGTTGTGTCCATTCGTGTAAAACAAAGTACCAAACAATGGACTGAGCCTGCAATTGCAGCTCAAAAGATGTAGCTATGGATATAGAATCATAGAATGGTTTGGGTTGGAAGGGGCCATAAAGATCATTGAGTTCCAAGCCCTTGGAACCAACCTCCCACCACACCAGGTTGATCCAAGCCCCCTCCAACCTGGCCTTGAACCCCTCCAGGGATGGGGCAGCCACAGCTTCTCTGGACAAATAGGTTCTGGCTTTCTCTGTGCACCAGAGTCTGGCTCCCACCTCAGGTGGGAAGTCTGTGTGTAGCTCTAGGGTCAGGGTTCTGATGGTGTAGAGTGAACACTGAGCCTCGAGTTCCGTGATGTTTTGTCGTCCTGATGCTTGTGATGTTTAGGCCAAACATTTAGCCATAAAGCATCATACCATTTATCATGTTTTTTCCTTATCATCCTGTAGTCTGCTACGTTTACCTCAATTTTCCTATGTTGACAGTGGCAAGAGCATATTACTCTCTTTATATTGTTTTAATGTATTATTATTTTACTTACTCTTTGGTAAGGTACCTGCAGCATTCTGGGAGCAGATGCAGATCCACTGATGGTTAACGATTTGTGCTGTGTTTTATCTCCTCTGTCGCAATTAGGGTTTTCTCCCTTCCTCCTTCACCCCCCTGGCCTAACGTGTCCTCTTTGCCGCCTTCTCTAAGTCAGACAAACATGTTTCTTGGAAGGTCAGTGTAACCTGTAGGAAATTCCTTCTGTCTCTGAGCTGGCTCATTCATCACTAGTCATAACCATTCTGGAATGTGAACTCGTAGTCTGTTATCTGGCTACTGCTAGTGATGATGCCTGGAGACGACAGCTTGGTTTTCAAAAGCTAGGTTGACCCCGAGGGGCGAGGAAAACTTGTTTTGACAGAGCAAACATGACACGGAAGCAGCGCAAGTGCCAATATGTGCAGGAACAAGGTGTTATTTTCACAAGGTGGATTATTTTTTTTTTTTTTCCCCCCAACTGGGGAAAACACAGCAGTGTATGGGAAACAATATATTCTGTGTGTTTTCCCTTTCCCAAAAAAGCAGTTACAGCAGAAAGGCGCTCTGGGTGTATTTTGAGTGAGAGAAAAAAGAGTGAAACGGGTTCATCTGGGAAGAGAACCAGGTGTGTCCTGCTCTTGTTCCTCTGCCCTGGAATGACAGTGGACCAAGTGAATGGTGCAACGGGTAGTGAGTTACTGGTCCTGAGACCTAGCTGATGTTCTGCCCTTTTTCTCTGTTCCCCTTCCCCACTCCTCCGTTTGGAGTATGATCTCTCTGCACCGTGTCCAGCGCAGGCAGGCGTCCGTCCCGGTTGCCGCTTCTTACACTTATATCACAGAACTGTAAAGAATTACAGCAATCTCAACTCTTGACCCTGCTGTGATTATTGTTCCTACCTGCTCCGCTTCCCTCAAAGACATAATAACAAAACAGATGACTGTGTATATTTTTAAATGTCAGGCCGACATTGTGGCATTAATAGAATTTAAGCCAAACATTGCGAGTTAATTCACTTTGCTTTCTACCGTCTTACAGTCCTTGTTTGTGGTGCTCAAAGTCATGTGGTTCCACAACACCCTTGATCCTGCTAAGCCAGGGTTTCCAAATGTTCCAACTCGGAGCAGCCAGATGCTTCTCCCTTCACTCGTGCGTGGCCCACCCTGTGTCTGGGAGCTGTGGCTGCCACTGAGCGTGTCAGAAAGAAGAAACACTCTCTCCTCCTAAAGCCACAGTATGACACGGTTCTTTTCTGAGAAGAGTGCTTCTCTACGGGAACCAGGGGTATCGCTGAACTGTAAAAGAAGCAGCAAAATGCTAAAGCAAAGCACCCCACGGGTAAGAATAATGTTTGTGAAAACCAGAAGAGTGGGATTTGCTCCTGGGCTGTTGCCCCTCTCTTTGCTTTTTAATGACATCTGCTCCAGACTGTTTTTACAGTATCGGGTTCTGTGTGCTGCTGACACGTTGGACCTACGTGGTATTTTAAAATGTGAGTCATAAAGAAGAACTTGAGCTGGTTTAGCAGCAGCTTAGGTCTTACAGAAATCTGCGTTTAAAGGCAGAATCTGGAACCGTTTGGATGAGCAGACAAGCAATGGGTAGATGTAGTAGTCCCTTTCATAGTCCCTCTGAAGTACTATAGAAGTCTGAAGACATCTTTCACGACTTCAGTGTGAAGCTGAAAAACACTTGCTGAAGACTTAACAACGTGCTGTGATTGTGATAAGTTAAGATGGTTTATGTTTCAATACTGACAACTCGCTTCCTTTTCATGCTAGAACCAATAATGACCTCAAAGCGGTGTCAAGGGGAGAAGCCGCATCTTTCCGTGGTTGGTGGGAGAGCAGCAGTGGGAAAGTACAGTCATGGGCAGTCCCATGCAGGATGCTCCTGAGGTTAATTCCACTGCACAGCTGCACTGCTCGAGGCGATAAGGATGCATTAAATGAAAAGGGATTTCCCTCTTTGGGAATCAAATTAGAGCAGCCCAAACCAGGCCAGTTCTTTTATCTCTTTCTCACCCCAGCAGGAAGTTTAGACCCAAGTCCCCGAAGGTCCTTCTCTGGTCAGCAACATCTGCAAGGCCCTGAACCGAAAGGGGTGTGGGGATAGTACTAATAGCCTTACTGTTAACTGCTGAGAAGATAGAAACCAAGTAGCAGGGTCTTGGGAGAAAAATGAGGAGGCTAAACATACAGACACTAGAGATTGCTCAGAGTCATGCATTAATACCAGGCAGGAGTGGCAGAATCATTCCTAGGGAGGAGACCTGCCAGCAGCAGCACTGACATTGCAGTTCTACCTTCTGTAGCACATGGGAGGCCCTCAATCTTGGCCCTCTAGGCAAAGTCCTCAAAATAAGGAAAAAAAAGAAGCTGAAACAAAACATATTTCTCTTGTAAAGTTTGCTATCTGAGCACAGGTCAGAAATTTTGGGAAGAAGTTCTTTACGATGAGGGTGGTGAGACATTGGAATAGGTTGCCCAGAGAGGTCGTGGAGTCCCCATCCCTGGAGACATTCAAGGTGAGGCTGGATGAGACTCTGAGCAACCTGGTCTAGTTAAAGATGTCCCTGCTTACTGCAGGGGGATTGGACTAGGTGACCTTTAAAGGTCTCTTCCAACCCAACAGATTCTATGATTCTATGATGAGTTCAAGAGAGTTCTTTGATTCAGTGTTACTCCATACAGAATGAACATAAATAACTCCCTCAGAAGGTGAAAACGCAATGGCTGGCTTGTTACTGGGTGGGTTTCCTGACAAAAATGAATGAATGTTGAATGGCAACTTGAGCGAAGAGAGTTGGTGGTCTCAGTCCAATCCTAATTGGAACAGAGTTCACAGCATTTGAAAATGAGCAGTGACCTTGCTGCTGTTTTCAGAGGGGTTGTAACAGCTGATGGGGAATGAACTCCCCTGATGCACAACTGAACTGAGCTCTCTAAGTCAGGCCATGGGGCTCAGCTCCCAGGAGAAGGCTCTTTCCATCATACACACGAAGCAGCTGTACAGCATTCCTCCTACTGGCTCATCAGTTCTTTATGTAGCTTTGCTGGCATCAAGACTTGTAAGACTTTGTTCTTTTCCTTGTATCAGGCCTATAAAACCCTCCAGGGAATGACTGTATTCACCACTAAATCCTATAGAACTGTCTGGTAGCTGATGTAGCAGAACCTCCCTCCAGTAAGTGGCATAGAAAGTAGCGGTGATGAGGTGCCTCTCTCTCGGTTTTTTCCTGTGTGCACTAAAACCACCTTTTAAAATTGGTTCTGCTGAAGGTCACTTGAATATGGCCAGTGCTACAGAGACCTCTAATGCTTTTTGTAACAATAATGCTTCATCGTCTATGCAGCTAAATTGCAATCAGTAGAAATCCAGATGTTTGTCTGAAAGGGAGACCATGTCGGAGGGTTATTTACCTTCCAGCTCACACCAGAGATGCTAGCAACAGCAGCACATTTATGGCAGCTTTGGCATTAATCCCACCAAAACAATGGACCGAATTCACCACTGATAAAACTCTATTGTTTTAGTGGAGTTACACAAGAAGAGACATTGCCCGGTAGAAAGCTGGTGTCGCCCCTCTTATTGGAAAGGGTGGAAAAAGATTTTGTCTCCTTTGATACTTGCACAAATGGTCTTGTAATCTCAAATGGCACACGTGAACAATTATCAAGTTTTCAAAACTTGCATACAATACATACAAAACAAGACAATAATCATAAGGTTGCCAAGTGACATCCTTAGATCATTTCCACAGTCTTTTGTTGTCTTCTTTTTTTTGGCCAGAATTCCTTTGCTCTCATTGATGTTGCTCTCTGTGCATCCCGTCATTTATTCTGTTCGACAGCCAGCGTCATATACTGAGAAATCCAGCAAGGAAAGGCAGAGGTCAGACTTGTGACATCTTTTGAGCTCTGTATGTTTATGTAACCCAGCAGGGTTCATTTCCATCAAAGATGGAAATAGCATGTATCGCTGCTGCTGGGAGTTACGATGGGAGCGTGGCTGAAAGGGTTGGAAAGGAGCGTTCAGGAGGCAGCTCTCTGCTGTGTCCACGGGTCTGGTGCTGTCCTTGTCTCACTGCTCTCTCACGAGGGCCCCTTCTGTTTGTGTGTGGCTTGTTAGAAACGTATCTGCTGAATAAATGATGGTGGAAAGGTGGAGTGAAAACCTGTAGCAACCCAGTGTGAAGACACTAATCCCCACCAGCGAGTGAATCTGTGTGGCAGCTCTTCAGAGAGCGAGGAGGAAGAGTGATGAGGGCATGTTGGGCACACGCTGGCAAACTCATGGAACTGCTGGGCCTTGTGTGCGTGTGGAGGAATTTTAGAAGCCTATTCCTGCTTTTCTTCCCAGACTTGGCAGTGGTTTGATGCACAGCCATGGCAGAGGGACCTCAGTCTTTGCTTCCAGTTGAGAGCAAATTGTCCTTTTCTTCTCCTACCTCCCTGGTTAGTTTTTCTGAGCAAAGTATAGCCTTAGTTCTGGCCACAAGAGCTGATGCTTGTCCCATGGGAAGGTCTGGCTAAGGTGGACTTGTTGCTAGGGGCAGTAGGGTGACAGGTCTCTTTTTTGTTGACATTTCATTGTTGGAACTTTTTGGCTTTTTCTGTGCCTTTCTGGAGGAGACACTCTGCAAGAGTTACTCATGAAGTTTTTCAGGAGGTCAGATTAACTGAGCTAATTGTTCCCCAGGTTTCCTACATTCAGATCTGATAATAACTAGGTAGTTATTACCTGCTTCTGATTTGGCTGAGACCAGCGAGGCGACTCCTGAATTTAATCCTGACTTCCATGCACGTGCTGTGACACTCTCAATTAAATACACATGCTGGAAACAAAGACGAAACTTTCCCTTATAAAAGCGTTAGGAATGTGTTTTGGGAATGTTTGTGATGTCTTTTGAGACACATGCATAGAAGCTGCCAGATTTATTCAGCGTACCAAACCCCCCACAATTAATAACTCTAAAACATAGATGCTTTTAATATTCATCTTATACTCCTCACATTCTTATCAACAGTAATAAGGTCTGTGTGTGCTACTGTTGTGGAAAACCTGGAACACTGGACACAAACTCACAATTCATTCCCTGGACTTTGCTATTCCTTCTCATGGCCCTAAATGGGAGAGGAAACTGGAGATTTTCTTTGGAGACAAACATTCGCAGGTGACTGAAATACTGCTCCTTTATTTATTTGGTTAGTTAGCTACTTAGGGTTTGCTGTCTGCACTCCTGATCTAGTCAGACTCCAGCAAATGAGGTAATGGTCTCTGTGTGAAGTCAGTTCAGAATCTGTTCACTCTACCAGAACCTCCCTTGCAGGTAGTAAATCACCGTCCTGAGCAGGTTGAAGACAGCTTGGTTAGATAACGGTTCTTTGCATTAGGTGGTAACTATCAGCCCCGACCACGATGAGGTCTGGCTGCTGAGTAAACATTCAGGGAAACATTTTTCTTGTCCTACGGAGCTTGCAGTCCCAATAGACAGGAGGCAAAGGGGGAGTCTGAAGAAAAACAGAAGCTGAGTTGCTCAGCCAACTGTGCTCATCAAGCCTGTGGTGGAGCTTGGACCTGAAGGGAGGTTATCGGACTTCCAGTAAAGTGTCTTAATGTACGTTATTGCTCTTACGGAGTATTTCCTCACTGGAGCAGACTCAGGAAGACCTGAGGTCAGCTCTGGTTTGAGGTCACACAGGTAAATAGACATGATGGTCTTGCATGAATTTAAAAGGTGGATCTATCAGGAGAAAGGCTTAAAATGATAAAGCTTTGACATGGCCAGTAGAGGACCAGGAAAGCAGGAAGCGCCCATTTCACATACAGAAGGACTCGCTGGTCACTGGCATTAGCTGGGCTGTTTCACAGCATTTCACCTGGCCTGAGAGCCCTCTCAATCATTCCAAAGTGATTCTAAAAACTGTAAAAACTTTTTTGGGGTGTAGAACACACGCTGTGGTCGGAAAGCTGGTTATGACAGTCTGAGCATCTCAGCCAGTTCCACAGCCATAGCTGCTTCCTGCCACTGGGATTAAGAATCCAGACGATGTGTTCAAGATCGGTGGTTTCTATCAGGGTTTATGCTGCTGACATTCATTGTGTTTCACGCAACAGATTACGTCCCATTATGAACTCTGTCAGGAGTAGAGAAAATGAAGCCATTGTCTCCTGGAAAACCCTGTCTGTGCTGTCACCCTTCAGTGGAGATGTGAATGTGTAAATACTCCAGAATATTGTGCATGGCTGGAGGCTATTGAGGTTGGTTTTGGGGAAAGGAGACGGGTCTTAAGGTGTTTCAGTAAGGGAAGAAGGAGATGCAATAAAGAAGTTGGAGATTACTCACAAAAACAGGCCTTGGCCTGTAACTGAAGAAGGATTGTGAAAGATTGTGAGTGGTTCTTTTCCAGAAATCTTGACCCCGGAGTCTCTTCTGAAGCAAGATTCAGAGAGTAACTTTTTGAGGTCAGAGATTGATTCCAGGTTTTTGTCTTTCTTTGAATACTTAAATGGGCAACAGAATGTACAGAGGGCTGCATTCGTCCCCTAATTACAGTGCATGGGTCATTTGCTCACCATATATGTGAAGGTGGACTTTGGTCTTGCTGTCCTGCTCCTTGTGGTGAGATGTGCTGAATGACATTCCTGTGACAAGACATGAGGAAATGGAATGAAGCTACACCAGGGGAAGTTCAGATTGGATGTTAGGAAAAGATCCCTCACTGAGAGTGTGGTCGGTCACTGGAACAGGCTCCCCAGGGAAGTGGTCACAGCACCAAGTTCAGGGAGTGTCTGGATAATGCTCTCAGTCATGTGATTTAGTTTTAGGTAGTCCTGCGAGGAGCTGGGAGTTGGACTGGATGATCCATATGGGTCCCTTCCATCTTGAGATATTCTGTGATTGATTCTATGCGAAGGATGACATCTTTGGTTAAACAACACCGTTTGAATGCCCACGGTAGGCATGGATGTACCCTCAGGAGGTGTATCCAGAATAAATTCAGAGCAGGTTTATTACAGGTGAGCTTCATATAATAATGGATTTGTTGAAGTAAATACTTTCCATCTTAGTGTCTTGCAGCTTGTTTCTGTGAAGATAACGCTGGATGGGAAGTAGAACAAGGGCTTTCTTGGTTTTCCACTGAGTTGCCTTGTGTGACAACAGGCAAGTCACTTCCATTTTTCCTAGCTAATGACTGTTGAAGGCATAAATCTCATAGGGACTCCTCTACCATGGAGGAATCCTCCCCTGAGTTAGTGTCCCAAGCTCTACTGAAATATAAAGCTGAACTAATGAGGTAAACCTGTTCCTTCTCTGTGTTAAATGCTAAACAAAATTGCATTCATTTTTAATGGCAATTTGATCATGATTTGCGATTTTGGAATATAATATTTTCTTTTGGTTAAGAATGCAAAATCCCTTTTACAACATCTGCTGCTGTCAACCCATACATTGTCTCATTGACCACCAGTACATTTGCCAGACTGTTTGGTACAGTTTCTCAAAGTCCTGGAGGACCATTTTGCATGGCCTCACTCCCACTGGTTTTCTGGAAAGCCCAGTTGAGAGAGCTTTGGGTGTAGAACTCCCAGTCACTGGATATATGTGTGTAGGTAAGCAGCAATTCATTCTCTTGCTTGCAAGGATAGAGGAGAAAAACTGGCCAAATTCTCTTCATCTGGCTCAGCTGTCCAGGCGGAGAAGATGAGGCTGAATGATATGCCCAGCACTTGTCCCCATGGAGGTTTTTTTTCTGTGTATCCGAGGCTTTATCATTATGGGATGGGTGACTGTGATTGTGCAGAAGTTAGGGTCAGTGAGGGGGAAGGTGCTTCCTGCTGTACAGTGCTCTCCAACAAAGGCACCGAATTTGACCTGAAGAGTGTATGCACTTAGAAATGCATTGCTCTAAGTAGAGCTGAGGGAAGTTGGAGATTGGAAACATTAAAATACCACAGCGAAGGCTGCTCTTGCAGTATTTATGACCAGAGTGAAAGCAGAATGTACCAGAAAGCTTCTGTTGGTGTCTCTTAACTCTTCTCACGAGGTTTCCCATCCTTCATCCTCGAGAGCCTGGGATAATTTGGATAGACTTCAACTACACACCCAAACTTCGTGTGATTATCTGAACTGAACATCTGACCCCTTTTGAGGTTTGGACATCTTTGGGCAAATGGAATCTAACAGAGATAAAATCAGACTTTATTTTTCATGTCTGAACTTCAAAAGTCCCTGTTTTGGTTAATGAAGCTGTGGTGTGCTTGTGGGGTTTCGTGTGCCTCTATCTCTTAGCGTGGCCAAATGTCTCCCTAACAATAGTGCTCGCTGCCAATGTGCTGCCCATTGTTTGTTCCCAGATCCATTGCTAAATCATCCCATTTTCTGTTAAGATAGAAACATTCTCTGTGCCTGTATTTCCTGGATGGCTTCTGGGACTGAATTTTAGCTCATGGTGGTGTTTGCAAACTAATGATTTGGACCTTCTTTTCAGTTGCTTGTCCATTTGTATTCGTGCTGGGGCATTTATTACCTCTTACAAGAAAAGCAGTTCCTCAGTTGCTGTAAAAGATTATCATGCCAAAGGCCTCAATTAAGCTATGAGAAATTATGCCACCTGAGGATTTAGATACTCAATGGGTTTTTTTTTTTATTCCCCAATTTAAATTGAATAAGTGAAACAGTCAAAGGAGAGTGGTAAATGACCATTAGTGAGCAGTGAGAAATTGCTATTATGATTCTTTCACATCCTTTGTTTGTCGTGCCAAAGGTCCTAAAACTTTTCTGGATATTCTTATAAATCATTTCAATATTTGCAAAAAGTAATTGCTTCTTGAATTACACCAAAGCAAACTCACTGGGATTGATGGGCCTTTGACCTACAAATTGCATAGCTATTTATTCTGGACTGAAGTGGAGGTGAAATCGGACCTTCTTGATCTGGCAACATTTTTGCCTCTACTTTGGACTGACTTTACTGGAGAATGACCAGACAAGATATTGTACGTTATATGTGATTCAGTGAACTGGGTCTGTCTGCTTTTGTAGCAATGCAAACAGTTCAAAAGCCTCTGTACTCTGCGAGAAGCTGAGCAGAAGTGGGGGACAAAAGGGAACCTCTTGCATCTGGGGCATAGATTTCTACTCGCTTACACCAGTGTAACTCCCCTGGACCCCGTGGAGCTGTTCTGGAGGAAAAGGGGTGAGAGTCCAGCATCGTTTCTGTGGATTCAAGCGCTTACGGATCCCCTCACTACTGAAAGCGCGTTGTATAAACAAATCACGGCCAGGACACGTGGCAGAGAGGAGGCAGAGGGAGAAAACAGCCCAGACTGACAGACAGACAGGGGTCCATAGACAGCCAGACAACAATTATAAATAGCACCCTTTTGAGGTCTGTTTGATCTGTTGCCCAAGGCCAGGTGGAAAATCTTTCCGTTGCTGCCTCTTCAACTAATCGCTTTCCCCTCATTTTTCAATAAAGATTCCAAGTTTGGTCACTTCTTTGGCACATTTGTTTCCCATTAGAATACTTTGTGCTATTTCACTGTGTTATGCTAGATAATTGCTCTAATAACAAACCAAGGAAAAGCTTTTGAACATTTTAGGAAGTAATTTTTTCCCTTATGAAAATTCAGCGAACGCTGACAGAGATCTGGGGAATAGCTAAGGAAAGCCAAAGAAAGAGAGTGAGAGAAAGGGAAAAAAGGAATGTATTGACTTTTATTGATGGTATTTCTGCACTTACATGTAAACCACATGCCAAAAATTTAATTGCAATCCAACTGAATATTTATATAGCACTTTATCATTTTCAAAGCTCTTTAATAAGGACTGTTTAAGCGAACCTCACAGTATCCTGTGATTAGGGACTCGAAGGTTATTGTCCTTCTACTGTTGCTGGAGAAGTTGAGACAAAGGCTTGTGTGAGTGGCAAAATGGTTGTAAAGCGGAGACAGAAACTTGAGAGATCCTCACGTTGCTAAACTTCCCCACTTTCCATGTATTATGGGTGAGATTGTTCAAAGTGCCTCAGTAATGGTCTAACTCTGCTTCTGCTCAGGGCAGAGGGAGTTTTAGCAGAGTAATGCAGGAGAAAACAATTAGAACATGTTTAGTACTTTCAATAAACTCCCCCTCTGTGTTTGCATACTGCCAAGATGCCTTTAAGAATTTAGTGTGGTCAAGGGGATAGGGAGATAAATAATATAAACCGAGGAAGGGAGGCTTCAGGCTGATTTACTGAAGCCTCTTAGCTAAATTCTTTCCACTCAAAATCCGAAAGAGGTGGAGCTTTTTGTCTGCAATGTCTGTACATTTCCCATCTTACAGAAAAAGCTCCAAGTGCACTCAGGGCTCGAAATTAATTCTGGGATGGAGGTGTCTGAGGTAAGAGACAAACATGGGTGAGGGTGCAGGACACGCTGTCCGTGCCTGGCCTGCCATTAGGCCCTGGGTGTGTTTGTGTGCGCTCTCTCCCATCACTTGGAGCTTCAGTTCCCCGGGTTCACAAAGGAGAATGATGGCACTTACCTGCTCTGCAGAGTGCTTTTAAATCTAGTCTTGAAAAACACTGTGTAAGAGCTGGAGTAAGAGCTCTTGGCTTCTCCCAGAACCAGCATCTACTCTTGTCTTAAAGCAGGATTTTCACTTATTTATTGTATTCCTTTTGTCAAACCATCTTGCTATTCGTTGGTGGGAGAGGAGAGAAAATAAAAACCTAATTTTCTGCCAAATTTTACTTAACTTGACCTCTGTGTTTGCTGCAGATGGTCCAGCTCAGATACGTCCTGTGTTGTGGTCCATCCTGATTGAATAGCCTTAGGTGTGGCCTGTCTAGATGCTGGATTTCCCCGGGAGCAGTGGTGGAGTCATCCTTCCTGAGCCAGTCCTGCTGAATCCCAAACACCAGCAGAGCTATTGCTTCTGCTGATCCCATCACCACCGCTTTCCCCAGGGCTTTGTTGATGTCTGGTTTTGCTTTGCCTCTCTGTGTTGGCATGGAGTTTTCCTGAGCACAGCAGCTGCTAGATTACGCAGAACTGATCCTGGTCTGGTGGAAGAAAGAGGGAGAGGTAATAAAAGTCATGTGTGTCTCCCCCTGTTTTCCCTCCCTTTCTGGGAAGCTGTTTGGATGTTGCAGGGTTCATGGTAGGAGATGCACATGCTGAATCCACGGGTAAAAGGGACACTGCAGGCTTTCAGCCACTTTTCTCTTCTGCACATTCCTCACCGTGCACCCTCTGCCTGAGCAGCTGACAATCCTTTGATGACAGCCCCAGAGAGTTAATGAACTAAAAGGGCTATGGGTTATCTATTCCCAGAGATTGGGGAGCGTGAATTAAATGGTCTTTTGGAAGATGGGAAATAATTATTCTTCTGCTTCAAAGCCATGTCCAATTGAATGATGTCGCCAGCACGAATCAGCAATCACAATCACTGATGAAGACCCATTAAACAGATTGGGCTGAGTAATGCACAGGAAAAAATGTCAGGAGCATCTTTAATTCTGAGTCTCTCAACCCTACAATGGTCTTTTTTTTTTTTTTTACAGAAACTCTTTAAGTGCCTGGAGCTCTCCTATCTCAGCACTTTAAAGCTGGAAACAGCCAGGAATGCATTTCTGCACCATCCCTGATGGAAAGGCAAAAGACTTGAGTAGCGAAGTTTCCTGGGCATTGTCTGGGCTATCTGAAGGGTATTGTTTAGGATACTTGAAGTAAAGAAACCTTTGAGGAAAAGGGCTTGGGCAAGACCAGTTGGGAGTTCCTCAGCTCCCAGCTCTGGTATATTGTTCTGTTCAGCACTTCCTTCTGGCAGAGGCTGGGGAAGGAGTGAGCTTCCCCAGGGCCAACACTTTTGTTCACTTCAAGAGAAGGGCAAGCGTTGAGTGATCCTTACTGAAAGAAAGACACATTCTTCTGTAGTTTAACTATTGCAAAAGTGACATAATGAAGTCAAACATTAGGGCATGATCATTAGGGGAATTCATTAGAAACGCTCGGCTGTACGATGAATTCAGTTGGAAGTTATGAACTATAACTCTTTAGTGTTATTGGAGGGAGGCAAATCTCATTACAGTCTTTTGCTGTTTCACCACATGAGCTGTAGCTTCAGAGGAGTTGTACCAAAGGTAAACTTCGCCATTTTGCGCATGTGCCAGAGAAACGGGTCGATAGGTTGGGCAACGGGTGAATTGACTGGGTGAAGTCCAGCATCTCCTCCAGAGGACAGTAAGTTACACAAACGGTAAAAGGAGACTGAGAAAGGCCCATATTCAGGAATAAAGGAGTTGTCATTTGTGATCGGACCCAGGGTCTACCTGGTCCACCAGTGTGGCTCTTAGTGCTCTTACTAGTTACTTGCTGTACTATCTGCCTCCCTGTTCCACCTCATCTCAATCCCTAATAGGTCACACGTTTATATCCCAACATTCATAAAATAGATAAGGGAAGGGGCAGTGGCCCAGGTGTTCTGCAGAGACATAGTGAAAGACAAATGTTTTCTTAGGGCTGTACTAACTAACAGTCCTGGACTGTTTGTGAGGATGGTGCTCTGGGGTTATGTGAGGACGCTGAGAAGGAGTTGGTGGCTGCCCATCCTGGAGCATTGTCAGAGCCTGAGACTCTCAGCACCAAGCTGGGTTTTAGCTGTCCAGATTCGGACAGCAGCAGTGTTGATGTCTTCATCTGGGCTGACTTCATGGCAATGATGAAAAAAGCCATTTCTGAGGCAATTGATCTTAAAGGAGCCATCCAAAACTGGTCAGATGAAGTGTGGTCTGGAAATGCCAGGTTCTTTCCATGTATGATAAAATGGAGTGGAGTTCACTGGCTCAGTTGTAGCAATCCAACAGCAGATGGAAGACATCTGACCTCTAATTTCAGAACAACGTTTCAATTTTCATTTTCCTTCCCTCCCCACAGACACCCGCAGATTTCTAGCTGTCACAGATCTGAAGAAAAGTTTGAAAATATGGTCTGAGTGGCATTTGCCTGATTGTGCAGCCTGTCTCGAACAAAACCTTCGACAAATGCAAACTGTTCCCCTGCCATTAGAGATAAGGTAACGGAGATGTGTGTGGAAGGACCACGTAGGTTTTCCCTGGAACTTGGTTTTGCTTTACTTCAGCCTAGGAAGCAGGAGCAGTGAGGGGGATCTCCACATGGACTGAAACAGCATGGCCTTAATACCGATAGTATATTTTCCTCAAGGACAGTGATGCCATTGATGTAAAAGCTCATCTGTGGTTCCTTCAGCTGAAGCTGGGGAGGGTTTACCCAAGTCTGGCAGTCTGACTGTTTGTGGGCAGATTGCATGTATTACTCTATGTTCTGGGTGTTAATTGGTGATGATCTGAAGCTTATTAGCCAAAAATGTATTTAATCAAGAAACAAAATCCACTGATGACCCTCGTATCTGTGGATCGGTCCTGCTCGGTGCTGCGGGGTGGGCTCAGCAGCAGATGCAATAGAGCATCTTCCAATATAGCACAGAAGGGCTTCACAACAGAAGCTGAACAAAAAGTATTGGGAGAGCACAGAAATAATTTGGAGACTTTTAGTCTGTTGGCACATGCTGGTGCTGTTGATGGATATGCCTGTTGGGTCAAAGCTCCACTTTCCTCTGTTGGATGTGATATAGACTGGGAGTCCTGGTGTCCTCTACCCGGATGTGGGTACGCTCCAGCTCAATAGCAGGGGTGTTTGTACAAGCAGGATGGCAAACAATGCCTGCTTGTTTTGATTGTAGGTTGTTAAAATGCTCCTTTGGAGGTTGTGTCATGATGTTGGAATGTGATTCAGTATGAAAGATGTGGAAATGTTTTAAAGGGGTATCGTGCAGGGCCCTGCTGAGCGGCACGAGGAGAGGAGTGAAGGGCTGCAGGGCATCGCACTCAGTCCGTGTGCGCTGCTGAAACGTAGTTCCTTCAACCCCTCTTTGTAGGTTTTGCTTTCTAAGGTTCTTCAGCATTTCTGTTGCTCTCTTGTGAGGCTTATCCACTCTTCTCTGCCTTTCCCATGAGAAACAGTGTTTGAAAACTAGATACTGCACTTAGCTGAGAACTTGGTTGTGCCAGGAGAAAATCATTCCGTGACCTCCACTGAGTACGGTGCTGCTGGTAATATGCTGTGAGATTGCTCTTACTGTAGTAATCGGAAAAAAGCCAGGGGGTTAAAAGTGGGGGAAAAATAAATTCCCTGGGAAAAAGTCTCTTGAGGGCAGTTAAATCCGAAGGAACCTCTTCTGCCTCTGAAAACCAAGGTGACAATTATTGGAGGCTGGAAGAGCTCTGTGCCATAGAAACACTGCGTCCTTGTCCTGTCCTTTAAGCCTTTCCTAGACATTGACGGTCACAGTCAGGTACGGGGCGCTGGGCTGGACTGAACCTCCCAGAAATGACTGTTCATATGACTTGAGAAATCAAGGAGCCAGAGACATGAAGGAACAAGAGTGCCTTGTTCTGCTGCTGGTTTGCTGGTCTTGTGGCCTTCCAACAAAGAGGAAGAATTGAGGATTTGGAGAAATTTGTCCACCAGTCATACTGGGCAGCTGTGTGTAGCTGGGCTGGCATTCAGTGGGGTTAATAGGATGCCTTCATGAATATGGTTGGATGGGAAATTTGGAGACGCTGGAAAATTGTGCCAGACTGGAGTGAAAAGCCTGAAAAATGTCATGTGCTGACAGACTGAATGGAAAAAATGTGAAGTTTTGCTCGGTTGAGATGTTTTGTTTTGTCATCTCTATGAAAAGCTGAGAAAAAGAAAAATTTGAAATGAAACATTTCAAAATTTAATTAAACAGCACAGAAAGCTCATTTGAACAAAAAGGAAATGTCCTCAGTGACTGTTCAAGCAGCATGTTTTGATTATTTCAGATTTTTTTTCCCCCAATCTTTTTTTTTTTTCCTTTTCCCTTGGGTCTGGAAATTTAGTGACACCAAACCATTCCTAGAAAAAAAGGTTTTGGTTTGGATGAATCCAAGTTTTTCAACAAGAACATATTTTGTGAGAAAATTTCCTGCTGCTTCTGCTCATCAATAAAGTTGATGAGTTTAACCAGTCTCATGGCTGGCTGGGGAAAAAAAAAGATCCCCCGGTTAGAGAAGTGGATAAATAACTTGGCACAAAGTCCTTCTCTGTTGACTCCGTTTACTTTGTGGACCCGGGCACGATTGTCATAATAAATTAAAGCATGAACATTCCCATTTGTCACTTCACCACTTCCTTTTGCTGCCTTCCAACATGTGGTAAACCCATCAGTTTTAGCACAGAGAGAAGAGAGCAGAGGAGGGGAGGAGAATAACGCTGGAATGAAGGGGAGAAAGGGGAGGACTTGCAGGGTGCAGTGAAGGCATCGCTGAAGCAGACACAGCACCAGTTGCCTATTTATGGGGGCATAGTCCTGTTAACATCGTTAGGGTTTATCATCTCTCTCTGGAGGTAAAAAGGAGATGATGGTTGTTCCGGGAGTCGCTAATAACCACCCTCCAAATTCTTAGGGTGGCCCAAAATCTAAAGGTAGAGAGAGACTCCTCTCAGTCACGCCCTGTCCCAGTATTTTAATTAGTTATGTCCTGAGCTGCTCAGGTGTAAGATGTTCCTTGCTGTCTCTTCGCTTCTGCACAGCTTCTCCTCCTTGCCATCATCTGTGGTAATTTCCTAAAGCTAAAGGAGGATGTGTTCAGATCAGGCCCCTTGTTGACAAGGTGTGAACAGATTAATGGCCGTTCCCATCCCACCTGGCTTCACAGGAATAGGCTGAGCCCAAGCGGGCTTTCCGGGAATCCCCCGCCGAACTCCAGCCCCGCAGGAACAGAGGTTTTCAGCCTTGAATGAGAGCAGAGGTCAAATTCAGAAATAGAGGAGGGCGGGTGTGTGTATGTATGTGTGGTGGGAAGCTCTGAAGAATGTAAGTTTGGGATTTGAAAGCATCCCTCTGCTGAATTATGATTATTTATTGTCATGGTAGTGCCTAGAGGCCCCAGCCTCGTTGTGCTAAGGACTCCACAGACGCACAACGAAGTGACAGTCCCTGCCTCGAAGATGAATGAGGAAAACCTCCCTAAAGGGGGCTGGGAACAGGTGTGGCATATATCCATCAAGCTGATGGAGCCTCTTTACGAGGTGTCTATTTAAGTGTATGCAAGTGTAAGAGAGACAGCAAGAGAAGGAGAAAGTTGGATGTCAGTTTTCAGCTCCCTGGCTCTAAAGAAGGGGGTTTTATTTATTTTTGTTTTAATTATTTTTATTCTCACCTTTCTTCTCCGGTAATGATTATCCACAGGTAAGATAAGAATTAACAAAAAAAGTTTTAGTGATTTTTGCTAAAAATCTGGATGCTGAAAGACGTAATTCAATAATTCACTCTGTATATTTAAGCAAGTCACGTTGGCTTAGGCTTATTTTAAAGGTAATTTGGTACCTTGCCCCCATGGTGTCTCTTTAAAAATCTAGCTTTTTTGTCTTTTAGTTCTTCAGTGTTACTAAGTCTAAGCGTGTAAGAAAGCAAATGAATAAAGAAATAATTTTTTGCATGAGCAGCACATTTAATGAAGCCTGGTTTCCCCATGGAGTTGTATCTTGTGTCTGACAACTCAGACAGCTCGTGACATCTCTGTCCCTGCTGTGTCCCCCCCCATGCTGGTGCTGGCAAGGCATAAAGCATGTGGTTTGGAGCTTTTGGGTAGGGACCCGTGGCTGCTGCTCATGACGGGGAAGCTGCTGAGTTGTTACTGCCTTGTCTTCATTTGGGAAACTCATCTGAAAACTCTGCCCCTCTCTCAGATTTGTCCGAGATTGGATCCTGGGCCCAAAAGTTATGGGGTCAGGAGGGAAATCTGCAAATGCACTGGCAATGCAGTCCCAGAGGATGTGATTTTTTGGGGAGAATCGGGCTAACACTGGTGATCGCTGACTTACAGCAACCTCCTGGGAGCCTAGGGGTAAAAATTGCTAAATGTTGAGTATTGCTGTGCTTGTTAAGGGTTAATGAAATAACTGCTGTGAAGCTCGTAAAAGAGAGGGGAACAGAGCATTCTGCACGTCAGTGGGACATGGTTGTTCTTGAGTACTTTGGGGAGAAAAAGGAGCAGGAGAGAGATGTATAACTTTTTTTTTCTTTTTTAGTTCTTAGAACAATCACCAACAAGAAGAAACTTAGCTATTCTTAGTTGCATCTAGGGGCTATGCATAATCTTTCCTGCTGAATTATGGAATATGATAGCTTTTATTAAATCCATTACAATTACAGCCTCTCTGTTGCACAGGTTTAGAATATGGAATAAGTAGGGTGCATAATTTCAAATAAATATTTAAGATTTTGATGCGTGATACAGTTTTAGACTCTTAAGAGATAGAATTATATTTAGTTGGGGCTGTTTTCTTTCAATTCACATAAACTTTCCTATCCAATTACTTCATAGTGCTGGCTACTTTAAAAAAAAAAAATCCTCATACTGAGGAAAAGATGATGGCTGCTACAGTTTTGCCCAAGATTTGTCTGTATTGGTGACTTGGGTCTTCTCTAAAGTAACTGGGTATATAAAGTCAGAAAGAACTTTTTTGAAAGTTGGAACTAATCTTAGGGTGCATGCCACTGGAAAAAAATGGTAATAAAAAATTTGTCCAAAAATTGGGAAATAAAAAATTTGGACGAATTCTGTTGAACAAAGAAGTAGCAAGTGTATATTATGTGTATATTGTGTGTCTTTGCAGGGGACATAGGAGTAATAGAACGGGAGATCTGGAGGTGGCTGTTGCCCTGCGTCTCCAGCAGCCAGCCGTGGTTGGGTTCTTCCATGTTTGTGGCCTCTTCCTCCTCCACCAGCAGCAGAGTCATCAGGATGAGTGCAAGGGGTGCCTGAACGTGCCAAATGGAACCTCCTTTCTGTCTGGGCAGATACTGTCTACAGCCATGAAAGAGACGATGCCCCCAGCCAGCACTGGATGAGCCTGCTCCTCTATCGGTAAGGATCTTTTGCTGGTAGCCTTGGTCCAAGCTGCCAGCTCTTTACTGGCTACTCAGTGGCTCCCGGGTGATCTAGTTCCAGTCTCTCACTGAAACTTAGTTCACTAAAGAAATAAGGTGGTGGGAGTGCCACTGGGATGGGAGGTTCCAAGCGTGCTGCTCTTGGCCTTGTGGGAGTTGCTCCACAAACCCCACTAGTACCAGGGATCCCTGGTCCCCACAGGAGCAAAGACAATGAAGACAGAGCCAGAGGATCCAGTTTCCCAGATGAAACTCCCAGGGTTCTCCTTGCAGGTTGCCCAGCCCATGGATACCAGGGCTCTTGAAGAGCTGGGTTATAACCCCGTGGCCTCTTTGTGAAGCCAGGATGGAAATTTCCAAGCGTGCGAGCAAGAGGGAAACCCCCCTCCACATGATCCTGGATTCCTCCTTTGTCTTCCCCACACCTGCTCCCTTTCCTCTTCCGCTCTCCCCACCCACCCTTCAAGAAGATGCTCTAGGTGTTGGCTTTGACTTGGCTGCCAATACTCTGCGGAGATGTGTTAATGATGACTGGCAGGTTTTAAAAGCGCTGTTTCAACACCTTGCTGTCACCACACCTCATACTTCAGCAGCTTAGCACATGTTCCAAGGTGTTTAAAGAGCTTCCCGTGCAGCCCTTTTCCAGGCACTAACCTCTTGCCAGGAGCAGTAGCAGCTCCTGACCGCACTTTTCTGGCTGCGACCTTGTTAGTATTTGCCTACGACATGTAAATGAGCAGCGCGGTCGTTAGCTAGCGAAATGTGTAATGTTTTCCATTGTGTGGAAGGCTCAGAGCTGACAAGACCGGAGCTTGTGTTCCAAAGTCTAAAGCAGTTGGCAGGTTTCTCAGTACCAGTTTTTTATGCCCCCGAGTGGGTTATGGAGCGGAAAAGGGGGTGGAGAGGGAAGGAGAGGGAGGAATGTGTGCGGATGGTCGGCGGGGGGAGAGTTAGCGGGAGAGAAGGGCCATTTGCAAGCCACCAGCTTTGAATGTAACTCGCGTGGGCCTTGTGGTGGTGCTGAAGGGCCTGTTGTACTCGTTTGATTGACTCTAGGCTTAATGCTGCTTGCCACTTACCAGCACTTGTCTTTGCTCATTAGCAGGGGGATTGTGGGCAAATATTTAGATATTCAAGAGAGGAAATGTTAATCTTTGCAGTGTTCACTGAATATTTAAATGAGGCAGCAGGCGGTTTTGCTCGGTGTTTGACCTAGACTCACGGCGCTGAGGGAACGCTTGAGTCTTGGGATGAATTTATAGTCTGGCGCCTCCCTGCTATTGGGGTTCACGTCATGTGAAGTTCAGACCTTTTCAGGAAAGGCAGTGCAGTCCATCTGCACAAGCCCTAGTAGACATAAATGGCGCAGAACCTTTGGTCTGGCCAGTTCTGGGCACAGAGAAGTACAACCCACATGAAATTAGAATGATATTGCTGTGTTGTAGACCCTACCCTGTATGTAGGAGGTGGCCTTGCAGTGAAGGTTGAAGGTAATGACTTACGGTTGCTGACAGACTGGGCTCTTGGGGTGCTCCTTTTGATAGAAGATGAGAAAAATACAGACTCTTGAGGTCTGGACAGGCAGATCTCCTAAATAAAAGCATTAATTAGGAACTGCATGTGTTTGGAGATGGACATGGTATTCGTGCTGGTATCCTGGTGGAGGATGGATAGACCTGATCTCCTTGGAGTATGAAATAGACTCAGGTGGGGTTAGTCTGTACTGACTACCTTGAAACAGGTAATGAGAAGTGTTTTGCATCACATGATATTACAAAGAACTTTTCTCTAAATGTATTTAATTTCAGTTCATGTCCCTTTTCATTGGTACCTTCTAGGATTCTTCTAAGCAACAAATATGGAAGCAGCAAAATCTAATTTGAGAATGCTGCAACTTTGTAGGAAATGAATATTGAATTAGCAGTCCTGATATCTGCACTTGGATATTGATTATTTTGTATCAGAATCAGGTCAGGAAGGTTCTGTGTAGGATGTATATCCTGGTTGAATTTGGATATTTAGTATCTACAATAGTTCCTTAGAGAAAAGCTCTAGATGAGGAATTACTTATGGGAATAATATCATTGGATAAGGTTAAAAGACCAATGTATCCATCCGTAACAGATGAAGGGCCAAGAGGATTAACTCTGCAGCTGCTTATTTAACCCATGTTTTAAGGGAGCATAACCTAAAATGAACATAGTACTGGCTTTAACAAGGTAAAGGAGTAAGTAAGTTCATGCCAGATCCCATCAGGTGCTGAACATCTGCCCTGACCCAGCTGCGTTTTCGTGGATCAAAATTTCTGTGTTTAAGGCAATTCAGTTAACCCAAAATTATTCTCATTTAATTTGATTAATTTACAGCAAAAGCACTTCGGAAATTATTTACTTATTCTTAAATACAGTAACTGGCAACATCCTAACAGGATGAAGTGAAAAACATTTGTATGGATTTTATTATTGATGGAGTTCCTAAACACAGTTTCTTTATGTTTTCTGTCTCTCATATCCCAGAAGCTGCTAGTCAATTAAATATTTCTCCAGTAAGTTTGAGGCTTAGAGAATCACTTGGGAGTTGTACAAGTCCTTTTAGTGGGAATTAAAAGGCAGTTACTGTAGGTTTGGGCACATCTGACAGTTCCAGCCCGTGTGCCATTGCTCCGTCGGCCGCTGTGCCCTCTTACCTGGGATCTCTTCCTGTTTTTCCTCTGGCGTTTTTCCTTTTTGTCTTTATTCGTCTTTTTCTTTATGTCATATTGTTGCTTTGGGGAGTTCTGGGGAGGACAGCTAGTTCTTGTTCCGCTCTCCAGTTGACCTTCACGCAAAGACAGGGGGTCAGCGATGCAAACCAGGGTTTGACACGGCACGGGCCAGCTCTTCGCTGGAAATCGGCAGCAGCAGCGGCTTGATTTCACTGGAACCAGCTTGCGAGCCAAGAGATAGCAGTGACTTTAGTCACAGCCACAGCAACAGCTTTTAGTCATGCTGGTGGTATTCAGCCTGGCAAGCTGGTGGTGATAGGCACGAGATCCCGTGTTTACACCATCTGGTTTCACTAGTCTTTTTTTAGGTTGTCGGTGCCAGATCGGCAGAGCTTTTCCATGTGTGCAGTAAATGGCTGCGTGTGTTTAATTTTTGAAATGCCCTCTCTGAATCTGCTCTCATTGTCACACTTTTTTGTTGTTGTTCCTCCTGACTAACCCTGGCATTGTGTTCAGAAAGCCCTGGCTCGTAGCTCTCCGCAGATATAGGGCACTTGCTGCTCTAGGGAGGAACGCAGTAATGGGAGAGAGCATCAGAGACTCTCCTGCAGTTACATTTGTCAGCTGCGCTCGAGTGCATCGCACCCAGCAGAGCAAAATTCCTGGTACCGCTTCTGCCACTGATACTCCCTTGTCAGAGCCTTTCCTCCTCCTCCGTTACCTCTGCCTGGAGCCCAGCATGAGCAGAATGGAGGCAGTAGGGGCAACATTAAGCCCAGAAGAGCCTAACACCAAACGGATTCCCACCTGTGGAGCACAGATCCTCTGCAGGGAGCATCCCCATCTTCAGGCTGTCTGAGGGTTGTTCTTTACCTGCTGTTTTAAGCCATCTGATTTTGAAATGATGTTAGGTGCAGGAAAATAAAAGCATGTTTAACTGGGGCTTGTGCCAAAGACGCAGTGTAATGTATCTCTAGGTGGAAACAGGTTCCATGTCTCCATCAATCGCCTCTTCCTCTGGAGCTTCTGTCTTGGCAGGTGTCTGCAGAAGAGATGGCCAACTGTAGCGTGGCTCCTGCTCAAGGAAGTTCAAAGCAGCAGCAATAATCCTGATAACAGGGCAAGTCACAGAGCTGTAGGATTTCATAAAGAGAGGAACAATCCTGGGGACAGGAGCACCCCTTCACGTAGACTAAAATTCAGTGCTATATAAAAGTCAGCACAGTAATTCCTGCTGGGAGCTCATCAGTAAGGGCTAAAAAGAGCACAGGGAATTGCTTCTCTTCACTGTATTATTCTGTTGTTGACAGATTGAGTTTTGTTGTTGTTGTTTTGGTTCTGTTACTTTACAAAAAAGAAAAAAAGTAATAATTAAAACCCAAACCTTCCCTCCATTCCCAACCAAACCCAGAAACCAGAAAGAAAGCAGGCAGTTCGTGATTCTTGATTGCGTGTGGCAGGAAGAAAATATTTAATTAATTTTCCAGTGTGAGCCATTGTGAAGTTGAAAGGGATGTTGTCAGGTAATTTGATTTTCCTACAAGGTGTTGCAACCTATTGAGGAGAGTGTCTTTTTGGTGAGGTATATGCCAAGCCCCAGAAAAGAAAGTGCTGCTGAAGCGGTGCCAGCTGGCTGGAATCCCAACCTCCACTTCCAAAGCCAAGGTAATGGCATCAGCAAGGCTGGCATGAAAGTGGAAACAAAACAATCTCAGTGTCTTGACTGCTGGCTGCCTCTGGAACAGCTTCCACGTGAGGGAGAGGAGGAGGTGGGAGAAAAAAAAAATTTGTCCAAGTAAAAAACATTGAGGAAAAAAAAAAGTCCAGTGAAGCAAGTTGTTATAGGATGTGCACTTCTGTGGAAATCAAAAGGCTCTGGGGAGCAGTCAGTCTCAGTGAGATATTTCAGCAGGAAAAATCCAAATCCTTGATTTTTACAAGTAGCAAAATGGTAAACGTTGACAATGTTGAAACTTGGTATTTTGATAATAATTCCATTTCAGTTTTTTATGACATGGTAAAGCTCTAATTCTGAGGTTGTACATATTTCATTCCTGTGTACTATATTTATGATTAAGTCAATATTAAATCCATTAAAAATATAACTGTTGATATCTAAACAAAACCTTTAAACTCTACCAAACAAGCTGTCGTTCCCCCAGGATTGTTGGATTTGGGTAATTCTGAACTTTCAGTTCTGATTTAGTGCAGTCAAGGAGTTTATTTCTTTGATTATAAAAATTCCTACAGGAGCTGCTGCTAGCCCAGTTCTAATCAAGGTGTGCTCTGAAAGCGTTTTAACTGTGGAGACACAGTCCTGTCTTTCAGTGCATTTTAGAACAATAAAAGGACCCACATAATATTACGTATAAAAGGGTTGGTTTCAGCACGGTTCTGTACCTGAGCTGACATTCCCTGCCCAGCACTGGGATGTGTTGGTTGGGCTCCATACAGCCCCCGTCGACTGCGTCTCAGAGATGGCATTAATGGGAAAGGTTTCATCCTGCTAACGAGGGGTGCAGGTGAAATTAGCTCACAACTCCCTACATCCGTCTCTTTGGCTTTTGTAACAGCAGAATTGGCTGAAAGGGTCTTGAGGCCCTTTGAGAAGTGGGAGGGACTCACGGGTGCTACTTTGGTGCCACGGCTTACTGTTCTGAAAGCCTTTCTGGGAGATTGTACCAAGTGCCTCCTGCACTGTCTACAACTGGTTTGCCATTATTTATCTCTATTCTGTTTATGCCAAAGAAACAAAATTTTGATAGAACCAGAGCTGTCTATACGTTGCCGTCTCTTTGAGCAGTGAAAGATCAGTATAGAATGCAACAGGGGCTTGTTTAGATCCACCACTCTCTTCAGCCAATCTTTCAGTTAATCCCAGCAATAACACATGAGTTTTATCCTTTGTTATGTACATATTATGAGTCATTACGTTACGTGTTATGAGATTTATCTTTTGTTAAGTGGTGTTGGGCAGAAGCCAGGCGGTTAATGAATGCTAGAACGTCATCTGTAGCGTGACACTGCATAGGAGGTGTTGGAATTGGGCACTGGTGGATACTGGTTTTATTCCTGGCCCACCCATGGACTCATTTTTTGTCACTATCTTTTGTTTCTATATGTTGTGCCATTTCTCTCCTCCCTGAGAACATTGGGTGATGGTGCTTTCCTACTTTGTAGGGGTATTGCAAAGCTTATTTGATGGGTTTTTGTGAAGTGCTCCTTGGATGTCAGACTTGTGTAGAAGTTCAGAGTGGTGCATTGTGTGATGACTGTCCTCTTTAATTTGCCCTATAATTTCTATATCCAATGTGAATTGGGCATAGGAAAGTTGTTATTTTTCTTCAGCTGGGGACAGTTGAGTCAGTGCAATGGCTCACAGCGGGTCTTTACAAGGCAAAGAAGTTGTAAAATGTTTTCCCTTTGAAAAGTCTGTCTCGCAGCCCACGCAGTGTTAATACAAGGCTTTAAAGGGTTGAATTCTGAGCATTTCTTTTTTTAATTTTTTCTTTTTTTGGTAGTGGTTGAATTTTAAAAATAATATAGAACTTGTGCTTGCTGCCAAATGGCATTTGAGGAAAGGTTCTTTTGTCTGGAGGGGTAGGGAAAGACCAGGAATACCTGCTGAGGTGACCCCAGAGACTGCTACTGGTTAGTTTGATTTTTGAGTGGCCAGTGAGAAACGCTTCAGAAACTGGTGTAAGAGTGATTTCTGCAGCAATGAACATCCCAGTTTAATCAAGTCTTGTATGGGAGAGCTTCTGTGTGAATATGTTTTGCATTTTCTAAATGAATCCGGTGGTGCTGGCCCGGTTGTGGTTAGATGTATTTCTAATAGATAGGCAAGATTACGGTGCTGCGTACTGAAGGCATCAACACTGTTAGCTGCAAAAGAAAATAAAAAAGAAGGAAGTTATTTAGTAGGGCTTAGGTATACTATGTAAATAGAGAATTGGTAATATAAATACAGAGGAAATCAATGTTTCTAGAGGAAAAAGTGGCAAAATGATTGAAACATCTCTTTATTTAGCGTTAACATTGTTAATATGGCTCAATATTAAGTAAGCTTCGTCTTCTGTATATGGAGACTTAAGTTTGTGAGTATGAAAACGCTGTCATTTTGTCTGGATTATTTATTAGTCATAGGACTACATTTCAAGGATGCACCATGTCCCAAAACTCCTTAAACTTCTCAGAAGCAGGAGGTAGAGCAGGAGGTTAAAAGGCATTTTTTAAGTCACTTGGAGGAGGAAGGGAAGCAGTCAAAGAGAAGAGGAAAACTTCAGAGCAGCTGAATATTCTTTTGCTCCATCTTTCTTCTTTTGCAGTTAACGCTGGCAGTGGTTACTGCTGCAACTTAATTCTTCAGGTAATAAAGGTGAGACACTTGGGTATCAAGAAGTAGGGATGGATTAAATGGATCACATCCAAGAGCTCTGGAGGAATAAAAGATCCAAGGTGCGGCTTAAACAAACATCCTCCCTGGGGTTTACTCAGGTTTTTTTTTCTAGCTCTAGCTCAACTAATATTCAAGACTGTATTTTCTAAAAGTTTTGGTTTGGGGTTGTTTGATATTCTTCATTTCTGGCCAACATTTTGCAGACAAGAGAAGGCAGCACTGGGACGACAGCCCCGCTGAGCTGCACAATTAAGTGCTCCATGTCGTCTTGGAAATTACAGGTTCCTGGGCTATATTTCAGTACCTGGTAACTAAAAATGGCTTTGTGGTCAGAAAGCCATTGATGTTTGCTTCAGAGGTAGCAGTTATTGGCAGATGCCCAATAAAAAGCAGAACAATTTTATCATCTGTCAAGGAGACAGGATGGTGGGTTTCAGGACTACTGCCTTGTTTTATAATCTAAATGCCCATGTCTGTTAATTCTATTCTTAATTAGCTATATCAGTCTGGGTTTGTTTGAAGCTGTGTTTTATCTGCAATTGACTATTTTACTTTTATTTTTTGGAGAGCGGAAGATGTAAGAGCAGCTCTTGGAGTCAGTCTGTATTGACTGCCCGTGCAGCTCCTGGTTACCCTGACCCGTGTCAAGAGATGGTGCCCAGGCAATAATTAATCTGTCACAAGAACTCCTGTGTGAATCTGCTGATCACACAGATATCCTGCAGCAGCTCCCTTTGCTCTCCAGGGAGCTGAGCAGAGAGGAGGAACGGACAGGCCTTTTCTGCTCCCTTTTTTCTCCGCTCTTTTCTCAGGCCACCCCGATCTGTTCTCGCTGTTCGTAGAACAGAGCCTGAGGTTTCATTTCTGCTGAGCTTTTCCTTTAGGATCAGATGTGTGCTGAGACCCCTGCTCAAGAAGGAGCACGTGAAGGACTGATTCATCGCCTCTCTTCTCCTTTGACGTCAGTGGTTTCAGCAGGGTTGATCCTGGTGTAGGTGGGTTTTAGGGTGAGGAGACTCCAGGCCTTTTGCCGTGGCAGGCAAAGCCTCTCAGCACGAATGGCTTCCGCCCCAGTTCATAGCGAGTGCCGAGATTGAGGTGTGGTGTTTCTCACCCAGTGTGTCACCGGTATTTAAAACCATGGAGTGACGCAACCTCTTGCAATGTGCAGGTCTTAGAAGATATTATCAAGACAAACTGAGATCTTAAGAGCTCAGGCCCCAACAGGCAACTAGCAATCCCGATCGTCGTCTGAAATGCAGTTAATTGTGTGCCTGCATACACACCCTCTCAAGGAGTGCGTAGTCCTAAAATCTCAACTTTTACAAATACGTGCAAATGGACCCTGAAATGTCTCTCAACTCAATTAAAAAATGACCTTAGGACTCTGATTCACAAACTGTTCATAGCTGGGAGTGGATCCACCTACAGATGTAGGTGTAAAAATGTCAGGTCTCCAAGAACTAACTTGTAACTGTTTCGAGAAACATTATTGGCTCTTTGTTTCTTTCCCTTGGTATTTTAACTCTATTTTATGAATCTCACTGAATCCCTTATGGGGCTCCTAATCCCAAGAAAGTCCCAGAAGGAGAGGGGGAACTTCTGGAGTGGAGTTGGCAGTGAGTGGAGTGAGGTTCTCGCGTTGCCTGAGCACCGATGGGCCAGCCTTGCTTCTCCCGGCTCGGCTGCGTCTCACCTATCGAACCGAGGGGCTGGGTAGGTCAGGACATGTTTGGCCAGGCCTGGGATGTCTCCCGGACATTCGCCAGCCCTGGCTCCATCCGTCCCTGCATTACCACATTCCTTTCTCTGTTTATGCAGTGTCTGTCTGTCTCTCCCCAGCCTCAAACCTCCGTATCTGTCTCTCTATTCCAGACATCACTGTAGTCTGTGAATTTTCCCTGAATATGAATGATTTTATTCTGATAATTCTCTGTCAGAGAGATATTTCTTTTTTCTATTTTTTCCTCTCCTCGCTTTTCATCGCGCTTCCTTCCCCGCTTTCCTTTATCAATCCAGTTCTCCTTTTCCCCGTCTCTCTCATGGTCTGAGCACATTACTCCCGTTAAAGCTAATGGCTTTTACCTGCTAATGGGAGAACTGTTCTCTTCTGTCCTTTGCTCTTTGGCAGCCCCTGAACTTTGCTATTTCCTGTGATGTTTGATAAGTCTGGAAACTCCTTTGGCAAGCACCCGAGCAGCAGGACTCCAGCCTGCATTGTGTGTTCCAGCAAACACTCCTAGGTCCTCTTTTGATCATAACACCTACGCGCTTTCACAGTTAAGTCTTGTAAGACTTGCAGAATTTTTACTAAATGTCTAGCTACAAAGCGAATTTTATGAGCCGTATTACGGGTATGAAGCAGCTTTTATTAGGGAGGAATGTGTCAGGGGAAACTCTGCAGTTAAGATTTCCCAGCTGTCTGATGTCACTGCAGGAATGCACACCGCGGCCAATCTTCCATGGGCGTAAGAAACAGCTCTCGCCACCCGGGCTAACGTTAGCCCCCTGCTCATTGGGGAAGACTCTGTAAACCACAGTCAACCTGTACTCAGCATCAACAGTTCTTGATATGTGACTCTCCCCTCTGCAGAAGGGGGCACTGGCTTATTTTATTTTCACCAGAGCATTTTGTAAATGGCACATCAGACTGGCAGACACATAATAAAGCTCACTGTTAGCGGTCCTGGCGACGTGGCATCTTTGGCTTGGATTTTCAAATGACTTCTTCTTGTGCCAAAGAGTCAGAAAGCTGGGAGAAGGTGTCTGAAGCCTGGGCTGTGGGGCAAAGAGGCACTGTGATTGCCGCCCTGGGAGGACAGGACATTCCAGGGTCTGCCTGATGAAGAGCTGTAGGAAGCTGACGGGTTTTAACATGTCATTTTACAGCAAGGCCAGTAAAGAGAGTAAAGTCAAATGGCTAAGAACTAGCCTGGCGTTTGGCAGATGCAGGCTCTGTCTCCGAATCTGCCAGTGAACTGCTGCATGATGTTGGCTTTATCCTCCCATGCTGTGTTTTGGCTTGTTTAATAACATCTTCAAGGCATTTGTGATTTCCTACTATGTGTCTCTGCCATGCTCAGCACAGGGCTCTCGTCTGAGAAGCGGCAGACACTCATTGTGTATCGATCAGACCTCTGACGACCATTTGATTCCAAGAAACCAAACGAGAGCCAAAGCTGGGAAGCTGGATGCTCAGCCTGTCTGTTAATACTTCTTTCTCCTCTGCAACTTTCAGTTTCTTTGAATAATATTGCCAGCAAATTGGGAGCCAGCTTATTTGTTTGAAGGAGGAGAAGCCTACCTGGTCCTCCTGCTTCCCTTATATCTGCATTTTATGAAAGCTGATCATGTTTTGTGTCTTGTTAAATACCTTCTCAAAGAAGCAGCCCTGGTGAGGCAGCGTGCGCGAGGTGATGGAAAGTAGGCATTGTTTACTCCAGAAATATTAAATCATGCAGGTGCTACATGATCACTGTGCACTGTCTGTGTGTTTTGTGATAGTAAAGTCTCCAAAGAAAGGAAGAAAGAGAAGGATAAAAGCAACTCAGTTTCCTAACTGCCTTTGAATTTAAAGGGAGCGAAAGGGTTTTGTTTGTTCCAGAAAAGAGAGAGACCAGCTTTTAACAATTTCTCTGAATGTGAAAATATGTTTCTGTGTTGGTATTTTTTTATCTTTTATGTGATATATTTTTATGGAGTTTTGGCTTACTTTATTTACATATATTATAACCTCCCTACTGAGTAAACAAGAGATGCCCAGCTAAGCAAACAAGCCTGGGGGTGATGGGAGAGGGAGAGAGAAAGGAGAAGAATAGCGAGAGGGAGAGGAAAAGAGAGGTGGCAATAGGAAAAGGGTAAACAGACAAGCACTAATTAAGGCCTTCATCACAAGCAGGGAGATGTGCTAGGCTGACAGTCAGTCAAGCAGATAAGGGGAGATGAGTTAAAATCTAGCCCCAGGTTTCGAAGGCCCCAGGGCCCTGGCAGACAAGAGCACAGTGAACGAACAGGAAGCCACTGAAAGGTCATTTGCATGAAATGATGTTCAGGATCTTTGCTTTTGTTGTTGCCCTGATGGCTTTAACCCGTTCCTGGCCCAGGAAACACATGGAGATAAGACACTCGAAGCCAGTTGCTGTACATGGCTCGAAGGCTTCTTTTGGTGGCCTTTAAGGGAGCAGTTCTCCAGGGTGTAAATGCTTCATGGAGGGAGAGAGGGCTTGAGTTTCCCACTGAAAGTAAGGGGAGCTGAAATTCCTGGGAAAGTGATACAATCACTCTCTAACAGGTCACAAAATGGAGAAATCATCAGATTGGGAGACTTCAGGCATGAAACAAGCCTCCAGCTTGCCAAGACAAGAGAAGATGCAGTGACCTGCAATTGTCAAAGATATTCAGGTATTCCAGACTTTTGAGTTTTGTTTATCTTTCCAAGAGCTCTGGACACAAATCTTAGGAGTTTCTATTATGGAGCGATGTCAGAATCTATCATCGCTCGCCCTTGCTGTAGTGTCACAAACATGTCATGACTATCAGGAGCATTGTGCAGGTGGCTTCTGCCTGCCCCTTCAGCTGGAATTGAAAATACATCCAAATTTTTAGTGCTTTTGAAAGAATGGGTGAATTGTAGTTGCAATCTCTTCTCCCTGAGCTACTTTAGGAAACAAGATCCTGCTTAGATCTCCAAGGGAATTCTGACACTATAATTATTATTATATGTTCTCAATGTGCTTAGGCATTTAGGCAGATAGTAATTCTTAGTGACATGGCAAAAGAAATGAATGCAGAAGTGCTCACCATTTTGCAGTAGTCAGACAACCTAGCACACTCTTTTCCCCCCACTTCTGTTTAGACATTTGGTAAGTCACAGTCGTTACTCTTCTGCTTTCCCTTCTGAAACATAAAAACTGGTTATAGCAAAGTCTAGTAGATTTAATGGGGGTCTGGCCTGCTGGGCTTCAGGTTTCTCCTCCAAACCACTGCCACTTCATTACTGTTTGACCTTCTCCATCTCATGTCAACTCATTTTGAGTAATGTATCTGTCTGCCACAGAAGGGCAATAAGCTTTACTTGCCTCCAAGAATGGGGATGATTGGAATTATTATCTCCGAGATTGGTAGAGTGCTCTCAGATCCTTGGGTGAAGGCGCTGTTGAAGGCAAAGCAGTGGTTAACGGTAGAGGAGCTCTCTGGAGTGGGTGGTAGGGCTGGATGTTTCAACTTCAGATTTAAGGCCAAACCATGATGGGAATCCAGTGCGATCTCGAGACGCGTCAGCGTGTCACAGCGTCGAATCTCGCGGGGAAGATCTCACTGAAGGTTTTCAGTGGGGTGGGCTCCATTCAGATCATTTCCCGGGTACAAACCCCTTTCAGTTCCATATGAAGGCTGGAAAATTTGAATCTGAAGCCCACCTTAGACTGAGACTGAAGGGATCTGGGCTGTTATGGTTGGTGAGCTCTTGGGTTTTCCCACTAGAATTGACACTGCCCAGACCAGTGCATTCCCACTTCAGGTATGAAGAATGGCTCGAGCCCGGGAGTAGCAGATCTCGTTTAGTGCGGTGGCTAAAGCATGGCTTTCCTTGGGCTGTTGCTGCACACTGGCATTTGCTGTAGCTAATCCATTTCTTGGCTTCTCGGACACAAATCATCTTGATAATAGAGACATTTTTCCTTTAAAAGAAGAGACAACGCAAAAAGTTCCCAAACTCTTCTGCTGTTTCACTTTGCTTCTAGTTTGCCCTGCATTCCAATGCGGGCTAGTGTTACGGCATGCTAGAATCCCATTTAGATAAATATTTTTAAAAGCTACTGTATGGAATCAGTGGAGATGACGGCGTGTAGGATTACAGATAATTGTTCTGTGTTATGAATACAGTGTCATGATTGTGAATGGACTTTGCTGAAGCGGGAGCTACGAGCACATGTAAGAGTAGCAGAAAATAGATAGCCTTTGGCTAACTGCTTATTGCTTCTGCTTCTGTAGAATTTTAAAAGGCCACTGTCATCAAGTAATTTTTCTTCTACTTTACTATATGTAATAGCTTCTTTAAGAGCCTGGAAATGATTTTATTTGCCCTTTTCCTCTGGACAAACAGCAGTTTCTTTTTCTTGGCCTAACATTCCATTGGGAAGACAAACCCAAGCCCTGTTCAGTGTGTTTTTGCTTTAAATTCCACATAATGTCAGTGCTAGCATCAGCCGAAGAGGAAGAGATTTCTAAAAGTGTGATTAATCTATTCAACATATGACCTTGAAAGCTGAGCAAGTGGAAAGGAAATATTGATTATTAAAGGTGAGGTCTATGGTTTGGAAGGAAACTTTATGTTGGTGTAGGAAGAGAGATCAGTAAAGTCGTATGTTGAGGGAAACCATTTGTATGAAAGAAGAGCCCTTGTGCTCATTTAATGAGGAAATATGTGTCGTTCCATTCTGTGTTTTATAAGAACATGCTGCTGTTGAAAGACAACCCTGTAAAAGTCCTCCAGTGTAATACCCTAAACTTACCCTGTACCTCTGGGTAAAATGCAACCTGGAATTGCAGATTTCCCTTCGTGCCAACAGTATGGATGGCTTGGACTGAGGGTGTTGCACAGACTATAAAGCAAGGGGAAGAAGCCTTATCCTGCGGCTTTTCAGCCACTGAATCTGGGTGTCCAGTGGGAGAGTGAGTCTCTGAGAAGAACGTGGCTCTTATCTCCGTGTGCCAGCCTTCACCTTCACCTTCCCACACGGTGCTGAGCTCATTCTCCAGACCCCACTGGACTCACCATAAGGAAGAGCCTGGGCATTCAGCACAGCTGGCCCAGGGAACGGCAGGGTCACTCCTGCTTCCAGCAGGATTTTCAGTAACCTTGTGAGTGGAGCCAAGCAAAACATCTGCCAATATTGGCAGTAGAATTGCAAAGATACTGGGGTATTTTTCTGTCCTCTCTGAGGCTCGGCTTTAGTACCAAATGTGCCTAAAAACCTGTGATTCTAGGTCAGGGAGGAGAGGCGGCCAGCTGCTAGTTCACTCCAGAGTGTAGGATGGACCGTGACTGTGTTAAAAAATACCGAGACATTTGAGACTTTCTACATTTTTACATTCTCATTAGAAGACAGGGCCAGCCTCTGCTGTGCCGGTGTGGTGTGATTCCTGCCCAGCAGTGTGGCACGGGGTGTTGGAGAGGTTCACCCTCTGCAGGGAGCAGCTTGTCATTTCCCAAAGCCCAAGCAGGCGAATTTTTTTTCTCTCTTTCTCTTTCTCTCTCTATTTTTATTATTTATTTTTTTTCCCCTTTCCGCCTGGGAAGGATGCAGCATCACAGACCTTGTCACCCGGAGCTTAGAGGACAGCAACCATATGCCTTCCGACCTCCCCTTGCTTTTCTAGGAAAGATTCAGCCTGCTGGGCATTTTCTATCAGAATGGCTAAGAGAGAGCGGCTGGGATGTGGCCCGGGCTGGCGTTCCTCTGGTGCTGGGCATGGATGGAGGCGAGGGGGGAGGGCGAGAAAGGGAGCACGGCAGGGGGAGGAGGGTGAGGAGACCGGGCTGCCGAGGAGGAGGAGGAGGAGGGATGGAAGAGGGGCGAGATTGGCATCTTCATGTGCATGAGGCTGGCCAGCGTTGGGACAGCTTGATGAGCCTGCAGGCTACTATCTCTCGCGGTTGTTCTGATTGCAGTGATGGGCTTGTCTGGTGGCTTGGACACCAGCTCTCGTTATCATGCTCTGCAACATTTGCAGTGGCGGGGAAAGGAGGGAATGGAGGAGGTAAAGAAGCCCTGGAGTTATACACACACACACACACACACGCACATCCACACACACAAATCGGAGACAGGAAAGGGAGAGAAACAGCTTTGGCTCCAGGCTATTGATTTTGTTTCGTGACACTTGCTCGTTTCCCACTTAGTGTGCTTCTCTGCCGTGGTACCTTCCCGGTAGGGCTCCAGCAGCTCCCCATAAAAGAACCATGAACCCAGAGCAGCAGGGGCTCGGCAGCTGGTGGGTTGACCCATTGATTTGAAGCCATTCTGGAGATGATGCACTATGCTTGCAACAGCTCCGACACATCTCCACGCTCACCAAGGAGGTGCATTTCCACGTGCTTTTCTCACAGATACGCACACACATCCTCTTCATGTGTCTGTATTTAGGCTCTGTACGTGGTCTTCCAAGTACTCAAACTGACCTTGTCTCCCCCAGCCTCTTCAACAGTCTTGTCCTACCATCAAGGTAAAGGAACCTGGAGGCACAGCTAGCAGAAATGTCTTCCTAGAAAAGCATTTTATGGAGGCATGGCCCCAATGTTGCACTATTACTACTGAGGCAACGGCTCTAACCACAGGAAAAGTATTGGGATAATAATATTCTACAGGCAGCATCAGACTCTTCTTGTTTCTTTTTACCTCAGTTGTAAAGTTATTCCCTGCGAACTGGACATTGCTGCCTGAGTCGCTTATGGCCGTTGTGGCAACAGCAGTTTTGATCTTTGCCACATATTTATTTATTTTTAACATAACCCCCTGCCTGACCCCAGGGGAAGGGAAGGAAACTACTGATGGGCAGGGGGCTGAGTGAACAAAGACTGTCACTGAATATCGTGAGACTTAGTGATAAAACTGTATGATGCTCTGCTGTGGCTGCAAATGTTTTATATCTTCCGAGGATCTCAGGGATTGTCAGACAATTGCCTTCACACCAGCACTAGAGAGTTTGGGGGCGTGGAGGGGATGTGCTGTTAGCATCATTTTCCTTTATTTAGCTGCTTCTGTGAGAGCTTCTCCACTCCTCAGCCTGGAAGTTTAGTTCAGCTGTGAGAGTAGAAAGGGACTGTTGAGTTCATGTGACTTCTTGGTTACTGCCTCCCTTTCTGGCCTGAACACACACGTATGCACATACATACACAAACATACACATACCCTCTATCACACACACACATACACACTCAGTTTTCCCTAGCTTTGTATCAGGGGATATTGGAATGCCATGGCTGGCAGGAGCTACTAACTGGATTAGCTGGTAAATCCATCTAGAGGTCCCAGTGGGAAGGATGGACAGGTTCAAGATGAATAACGGCTTGTCTGAAGCAGCAAAATGAGGTAGTTTATGAAAAAGAAGGGAGGAAAATACCCTTTTTCTCCTTGCAGACTTTTGCCTGAGATGGGGGGAGTGGTTTCAAGAAGGTAAGGAAAGAGGAGGTGGTTTTTGAAGAGGGAATAATTCTTACTGTGTTGCTAAATACGTTTGTCCATCTGTTTTCAGTGTATTTAACTGCATCTCGTCTTCCTACTGAACTGTTCCTTTATTTCCTAAGTCATTATGAACTTGAGACTGTAAGGGGTGACACGATGAGGGGAAATTTTTTTTTATTCCTCCTTGTCCTTCTTTTGTTGTGCAAGATGTGATCTGTTTCCAGAAGCCTGCCTTGGTACTGACCCTCAGGACTTGGCCAGTGGCGTTGGGGCTGGAGCCAGGGGGTTTCGCAGTGTGCTTTGCTGTCCCGCTCTCAGGCTGAGACCTGACATTGACTGATGGAGTGAAACCAGTCACTTGTTTAGTAAGAGCTGTGCTGGGGTCAGAGAGCTTCATCCGGGATCCAGCAACGACTCTACTTCAGATTTACCTGTGGAAAGTAAGCAAAGCAGCAGAAATTGAATTGTTGGCGAGAGGGAGGAGGCTCCTTGTGGCTATTGATAGACTTGAAAAAAGTTGCATTTGCTGATGTATTGCTTTGATAAGTGGCTGAGGAAATACAAATAGCTTTTTCTCCCCCTGCCCTCATCCTGTTGCACAATGTTTCCTACACAAAGCCAAATACACTGGAATGAGAAGGGAAGAGCCTTTCCTTTTTCCTTCTGGTCATGTTATCCATCCACAGTGTTGCCAGTTGTGTTGCAGGGTTGCAAAATGAGGAGTGTGTGAGTGTGTGCTCTGCAGTGAAGTGCCAGCTTCTGGAAGCACTTCGGTATGAGAGAGGCTCATTTCTTTTTTGAAACCTTCAGTTGGGTTTTTTTTTTATGCTTGCTTGTTTGTGTTTTTTCTAATTAAACTTATTAAAAGTAAGGCCATGTTTACAGGGAAAACACTTTTGAAAGAATGACCATTCTCAAGCCAAAATTTCATAGTCTGTTTTAGCTATAGTGATTTTTTGAAGGTAGGTTAATGACTTCTAATGGTCTGCTTTGGGATTAGCACTGATAGGATGAGCACACATAGCATCAGGGTTTGAGTCCTGGTTCTGCCTCAGATTTCTGTAGTCTTGGATAAAGCAGTTAGTTGGTCTTGTTCTTCGATTCCGCCATCTCTAAAATGCAGAAATTAATATCTAATTTATGTAACATGCTTAAAAATAACACAAGACTAGTGTCATCTTATGAAGTTCACCTCAGTCTGTAGTGAAGTAACATGAGCTGCTGTAACTTCAGTTCATCACTCTTTTCTGAGAGCTTTTTGTCTTGTTCTTCTGTTACCTCTTCCAGAGGATTCCTTCCTGCAATCTGTGCTCCTCCATAGCCTGTGTAAGCTGCTAACTAAATACCTAGAGAGGCAGAATAAAAAGCATTATGTCTTGGGACAATATTCAGTCATGGTTTCAGTAACCAGAACTACCTGGTTGAGGATCCCAGTGGATGGTGCTAGGCTCAGATGAGAAACAAGGAACCTGTGTCCAGAATGGGAGTGAACTCAAAGACAAGTTCTTTGCTGAGAGTGTTCGTTAGCCCTGTGGTGCAAGTGCTAATGACTTTTGACTGTTAAAATGTGAGACTGTTCCTAGTGCTGACTGATCCCACCAGCGCCTTTACTCTCTACAGCCTCCTCCAGCTGCTGCTGCTGGAGCCCAAGCACAGCACGACCATTTCTTGCTCCCAGCTACACTGTTCTTCAGACCTGGTCCTTGTGCCTTTAATGGATTTGGGCAAAGGTGGGATTTCCCACTTCAGCCTGTGTCCTGAAAACATACAAGTAGCGTAGGAAGAGACAATCACATATATACTTTGCATGTAGGCTGTAAGGTTTGAGGTTGCAATAAGAGCAATCCTGTGTGACAAGGGGTTGCAAGCCAGCCTGGGAAACATGGCCAAATTGTCAGGGGATGATTGAGGGAGTCTTCAGCACCGTCAGAAGACCACTGACCAAGGTTCCTCTCCCATCTTGTGTTATGACTGCATCCTGCCTTGACATCCAGCTTCAGATACAGCCTCCCATCCTGTCATACAAGACACTGTCACCTCCAGACCTTAAGGTAGGAGCTTGTTTTCTGTCTTGTTGCGTTAATGACACAGTATTGTGTCCAGAAAGAAACTGTCTTTAAAGCAAGCAGTGCAACAGCCAGCAGTTCAGGGCCAAGGTTCCTCCAGTGGTAGCCGTGTTGTAAGAGGGGTTGAGGAGCGCGGGGGGAGGTCCTGAGGGACCCCTTAGCTGATGCTGGGCTGGGAGCGTGCTGTGCTGGGCACCAAGCACAGCCTGCAGAGTTCTCACATGCGGTATCTAGCATAAAAAAGCCTGTGTTCTTTATAGATTCTTAGACCAAGCTATAATAAATTATAATAGCAGCAGCAACAATAAAAATAATTCTGGTGCCATTCAGCTGTGACCTGAAAAACAGAATAGCCGATGAGAAGTCATGGGTCTGATCTCTCCCCCTCCCCCTCTTCTCCACCCACATCTCTCTGCTTATTTCTCTTGTTCTTATTTTTCTTTTCTTTCTAATATTTTTTTTTTTCTACTCTGGACATATCCTTGAATCCTGGCCATTCCCCCAGCTTATGGGATTCCCATTATACACGCTTGATATTTAACAGCTTTGGCGTCTTCCATAGCTGGGAGTGAAAAGAGAAAAAACAGCTCAAAAACGTAATGGAGCAAAATTTGCATACTGAGCCCTGGTTCCATGTCCCTTTGCACTGTTTACTTAGATCTTAAAAGCTACGAGCTGTGGCATCTACTCAGACTTCATCAGCCCATCCTGCCCTGATGCCGGCCTTGGAGACGCTGCCAGCTCCAAGTTCCTTCTGCAGCCACCTCGTTAGACCAGGAGCATGCTGTTGTTCTTGTGGCTGCCCCATCCCTTTTCAAGTCTCCTCTTTGCAGCAGATCTCTGCCTTCTGCTGTGCAGGAGCAGGAGGGGGCCAGGGGAACTGCCAGGGGCAGAAGATACTCTATTTTCTTCAATCAGAAATCCATGATTATGCCCAAGAGCTAAATATACCCCTATGTGAATTTATTTACTCAGTAAGCTGTTGTGCATCTTTATCGTGTGGCAAGATGTTGGTGTGCTCCATGCTGTGCAGATGGGGTGACGAGGTGATCTTTCTCCCAGACCCGAACGACACACACAGATGTTTTAAAATCATTGTCATCATCTTCATATAAAAGAGAATATTGTGCCATGAATGAGTGGAATATTCAGTATGAACCAAGCCCTTTAGAAGAATAGGTAAAATACCTTATCTGAAATCCTGCCTCCTGACGTGCCAGCCTTGTTCTGCTGCCTTAAGGAATTCCTAGAAATCCCCACGTCTGAGCTTTTCTTGGTGAAGAAGAATTTGGGCCAGGTGCTGTGGGCAAAGCCGTACCCATCCCCAGCCTTCTCTCCCACTAGCTTTCTGTTTTTCCTTTTTTTCTCAGTTTGTTTTTAGTTTCTCTTCTTCTCGCTCCTTCTTCTCGCTCCTTCTTTCTTTCTTTCCTTCCTTCTTTTTCCCAGTGGTTGAGTTTTATGGACCTCAAAGGAGCAGCACAGCATTCACAGTGACCTGTCCTGGTAGAACTAGAAGAGTATTTAGACAGTCTGTTTGATCTCCTTCCTTTACCTGTCTAGAGTTTGGAAGTCAAAGTCTGTGCATTGTAGTGTCGCTTCCTGCCAGTCAGTGGGGACAATCAGGTGCTTCCAGGCGGCTCTTCGTGTGCCTGGTCTTAGATGTTTATTTTACAGTAAGGTAAGTTGCCTGTTTCCCAAGGCTATAAAGAAAATACGAGGGAATTAGCTCTGAATTAGACACCTCACTTTTAAATGTCTGAGTTAGGTCTGATTCATCCCATGCTTTAATTTCCAGTTTCCTTCAGAGCTTTGAAAGTCTCACCAGAAACTTCCCCTGATGAAGCACCCTCTTTTCCGTATTCCAGTGTCTTTCTGTCTTGTTCCCATCTTTTACACCTGAGACGTCAGTCGTTTCTTTTTCAGTGCCAGAGCCAAAAGGTTTTCACACAATTTAATGGTGACACGTTTAAAGCTCATGAAAGCAAATACGATTATGACCCAGTGGTTTGCTACTGAATGGGAGCCATTGCTACAAGTTATCAGTGAGACTTCAACTTTTGTAATATGAAGATTTTATATGGTTTGTGACAGCATCCACAGTTTTATTAAACAGATTAAAAGTGCATAAGCATAAAGATGTGAGACAGCTGTTAACTGATGGGTACTAACAAGAAAAATACCTTAGATTCATGTCTGGTTGAGCATGGGGAGGTGCTCTTCCTTCTTTATGAGTATCCTTTGTGGTCCTTGCTGTACATCCACTTGGCTTTTTTTCATTATCTCTGACCCAGCAGCACAGAAGGAAATGATCCTCTCTGCTACAATTTTCTCATCTGACAGACTCCATAGAAATGTCTCAAAGGTGCAAATATTGGTCTGTTTTCCCAAAGGATTTTCTCCCTTTGCATTAAGGGAGAAGCTCTGGCTGAAGCTGTGTCCTCCTGGGAAGAACCTTCTCCTCAGTGCTGTTGTCTTTGGGTCCTGCTGAGCTGGAGACTCAGCCTTTTGGGTTTCTTTCATGCCCTGCCCAAGAGTTGTGGCCCCAGGAAGGGCTTGCTTCCCTTGTTTTTTGACTGATATATTTGAAAAGCCATTGCAGACCGTGGCTACCAAGGCTGGAAGACCAGGATCTCTGAAGTTAACTCTCACAGGATGGCTCTGAGCATCAGCCCCAGGGCAGCTTCCTGCAGTGCACTGATCGAATCTCCTGTTTAATGATGCCATGAAAAAGCAGCAGCAAATACATACTTAAGTTCTTTAACACAAGATGTGTCACGCTATTGTCCACTGGGACTGGGGAACCCCTACGCACTCAGGTAGAATTTCTGATTTCCATACTGGAAGTAGGGTGAGAATCGAGCTTGCTGGGTTACCCCCCTTTCCTTGTAGCACCTTTCAGTTTGGAGGATGTTCACGTATTTATAACTGTGTACAAGCAGGTCAGCATATTCTTCAAGGGCCATTATCCTGCTGCTCCCTACAGCGTTAGGTACACAGCGGGGAGTTGCATCAAGGAAATGCATTAAGACGAATCAGCAAGAGAGAAGGGTACCTCTGGGCCAGCTCCCTGCTTCTCAATTATTTATACTTCATAATTTCCAGCAAATCACTGGCTGTTTATTGGTGCTCATCTATAATTGAAGAGTTTCCTAGATCACTGGCCAGCTTTGCTTAAGATGTAGCTGGCCGTGCTTTTGAAAGCTGTTACGAAAACCCCACAGGGAAAGGCAGGGTCTCAGGAGTGGCTGGTCATCCATTGAGGATACACCCTTTTAATTTTTGGCTTTTGTGGGCACCTGGGACTGGGAGGTTTCCAGCATGTGGTTTACCATCTCCATTTGACCGCACCACATCATGTAGGGACTGCATCCTACAGCACTGAGATGACCCTGACCAGGAAGTATTTCAAGGATTCTGCCTTTCCAAGCCCTTGCTCATACAGCATGCAGCTTGTTCTGCTGAAAAAATAAAAATAAAATGGAAGGTTTTGGTGCTTCTGAAATTCCTGAAGAGGCCGTGAAAAAGGGAACTACTGTTCTGAATTGAGATGAAACGCCAAAGCCTTGAAAACTTTTTAAGAGCTTCAAATCTGAAGAGAAAAAAAATCAAGAGTATATTTATGCAGGGGACAGAATTGGCTTTGCATACTTTGGATGGCTCCTTCCTCAGGCTTGGCTGGTCTTTCTCCATCAACATTTTGACTTATTTTTTCTCTTTTAGTTTCAAAATGAAATTATTTTGGCTGAAGCAGTTGAAGTTTTCTGTTTAGAAACTCTAGAATGGGCTATTTTGAATTTTTTTTTTCTGGAGTTGTTTTCAAAGAAAAAAAAAATTATCTGGAACCAGCCATTTCAGTGTGAACAACTTCACATTTGAGCAACTAGGAAATTCTAATGAAAAAATGTTTTGTTGAAATGTTCCCAACCAGCTCTATCCATCACTTCCTTTCACTACTACCCAATAAAAATAGCTCCCACATACCGCTGCAGTCAGGAGTGCCATGTTACAGAAGAAGAAATAACTAAGCCAACAAAATGACTCACATTCCAAAGATAATATATAAGGTAGGGCCTGGCCAACTGGTTAGATTCAAATTAGAACCAGCCTCAGCCTTCCTGCCTGAAACAAAATGATCACAAAATATGATCTGTTGTTATTTTTTGATGTTTGCTCATTTTATTTTCGCACACTTCTATTCATGATCCCACTTCTGACTTGGTGGAAGTTGACATGCTTTTAATCCTGTGGAGACTGCCATTTCTCCTCATTTTTAGCCTAACTAAAAGCAGGAAGCACTAGGACTGTGGCAAGGGGATTTGTTCTTATAAAGAGATTTTTTTTTTAGCTCTGTTTTGCCAGCTTGGAGTTTGGATAGTCTGGTTAAAGTATGGAGGAAGGTCTAGACCCCTGCACAACTGAGGTTTTACACAACTGGGTTTCTCTTTTTGAAGTGATGTATTTTGAAGTAGCCAGAATTGTGGACCTCACAGAAACCAGCTAATAGAATTCTGTGGGATGTGTTATGCACAATCATAAAGAAGGGGACTACTACGATCCTGTAAGTCCTTAGACCCTAAAACATCCTTCTTAGTTTTAAACCTATACGTCTTTTAATTTAACTGTTGTTGTGAGGTACTAAACTAACACCCTGAAGTTTTTAGCTTGATAATTCTGTTGATCTTCACTAAAACACTCGTTCCAGCAGAAAGAGTCCTTCATGTATATACAACTTTTCAGCCAGGTTGGTAGTGCTTTTAGGAGCAGCTTATGGTTTAGGGTGAATGCGTTTTAAAGCAATCTATAAATCTTTATGATCTTTGTTTTTCTTTCTTTTGCATGCATGCTTGGCAAGGATTTTCAGTTTGCATCATTGAAAATTTGATTCACCTACGTACAATGGGTGAGATTTGTCCACATCTGAAAAGCCAACATCAAGCCCTTTGCACCTTTTAAATCTTCAAAATAGGACTGAAGCGGGACATTACGGTTTGCCAAACTGTTGCACTGCCTTCCCCCGAAGCTGAACTGAGTTTCAGCCAGGCAGAATAAAGGGGGTGATGGTGGAGAATGAATTACTGTGACCTTGCAATGTGTTATGGAAGAAAAAAGGTAATTTGGGGGCTGCAGTACTGGTTTTTTGCTCGCTTTTCTCCGTGGCTTTGGTGCGTTAGATGGCTGCTTGGTCTATTGCATCCCATTTTGGGCAGCCTCTTATCAAAATTTGAAAACTTAGAAGAAAGTAAATTAGTATTAAAGGTCTACAGAGACCAACTTACGGAGAAAAGGTTTTGAGTTCAGTAGATTTAGTTTAGCTGAGCAGTATGCAGCACGGATAGAGTAGGAGCCAGCACTTGATGGGCATACGTACAGAATAGCCAGAAGAGTAATGAAGAGTGGGATGCAAGAATAGCTGGGAATAGTGACTACATGTGTAAAGAGGAGGTTTTTCTGGGCATGTATTTGTCTGCTGGAGGAGCTGGTGTACTGGGTGGGAATTTTCAAAGGGAGACTGAAGAAAATCCTGGTGGTGTGGTGGGCCTGGCCGCAGGGTCACAGGCTGGGTCACTGGCTTAGTTCTGTGAAATCTCCTAGGAGTGTAAAGAATTGGGGTAGCTGAAGCTTTTGTTGACATCTCAGCTGTACTCTGGTACTGGTCAGTGCGTGTGTCAGGGCAGCGCTGCCCCAGAAGGGTCCCTGCTGCAGGCCCTGTCATGGTGGGGTGGCAGAGGCCCTGCCCCATCGAGCGTGCAGACCAGGCCAGCGTGATCCTGGTTCCCCCTCTCCCCTTTTTCTGAGAAAAAAAAAAAAAAAAAAGGAAATGGCAATTTTACACAGCCAGTGGCTGAGCAAATGTCTCCTCCTGACCACAGCCAGCCACCAGCCTGGAGCCAGGACCTCAGCCCTGTCAGCCAAGGCAGGGACATGTCCTGGGTGTGCATGGGCCTGAAGAGGCCCAGGCTGCTGCCACCGCCTTTCTGAGGGAAGGAATGGGGAAAACAGCCCTGTAAACGCTTGAGGGTTATCGTGTTTGAGAGAGCGCCTGAAGTGGCCAGAGTCCCAAGGTGCTGCCATGTATGGGAGAGGGACAAGAGGGACGGAGGAGTGGTGCAGATGAGGAAGGGACAGCCTGAAACTGGGACCGGACCCTTGGCCTTGGATCTGAATAAATAAACCCAGAGAGGGTGAGGGCATGGGGCGTTCCACAGAGAGTCGTCTAAAAGGCTTTTGTGCCGTTTACCTTTGACTCCCGCTGGCTTTGAATCGAGCCGGGAACTGCCGGTGTTTACAGCTGAGCACGAGGGGAACTTGGTGGTGTTTAATGCTTGGCCATTATTAAACATCTTTGCTGCACGTGAGCTTAGTGGTTCCTGGGGACACTGGGGAAAGTTAAGGTAAGCAAGCTGGAAGTTGGGCGTTAAAGTGGATGCTGAGAGTGCTGCGAAGTGGCCTTAGTTTGTTGAAGTTGAGTCCCTCTTCCAATCTTTGTAGTTACCCCAATGACTGCCCAAAGTTTGCAGAAGTGCCCCAAGGAGCAGGATGCTTTGGGGACACGCTGGCTGTCCCTGAAGTGTCGGGGAGCATTTTCCTTTGCCCAGGTTTAGGGGGGCTTTTTAACACTGTTGTCAAATGTCCCTGGCAAATGTACTGCTTATTGAAATGCTCTGCACTAGGAAATAAATAAATAAAAGACATAAGAACAGAAAATGCACCCTCCCAAGATAGCTTTTATGTAGCTAGAAAAGTGAGGTGGTTTCCTGTTCTAAATATTTAACATGATGTTTATGATATGTCCTCTGGGGGAAGAGATGCTTGAAAGCTAATGTTTATGAAGTAAGTCTGGAGGGATGGAAAGGGGAGGGAGGGCACACTAACTAGGAAAAAAAAAAAGGGAGGGAAAAAAAAAAAAGAACCTCAGGAGATGTCCTGATTTATGGCTTTACTTGCTGGAGAAAAATATCTCTGTTTTGTTAAAAAGGTTGCAACTGATGGAAAGCAACTTCAACTCAGCTCCTTTTGAAACCAGAAACCTGTTCCCTCAGTCCAGACAGGATCTGAGTCTGGGCCAGCAGGAATCTTTTACTGGCTGCTGCCTTGGTGCTTTCGAGCCCTGCAGAAGGTGTATGTGTCTGCGCATCACGTGAGGGCCGGAGTGATGGGCTGATGTTTAAGAAGCTGAGCTACATTTCAGAAAGGAGGGGGTGAGTTCAGTTTCCTACTCTGCCAAAGGCTTCTAGTGTGTGATATTTGGGTGTTTAATCTTCCTTTGTCTCTGTTCCCTGTCTGGGAATAGCAACAATTTCCTGATTCACTGGGAGATTGAAAATAAATCACTTTATTGTCACATACTTAAAAAATAGAGGCCTGTATTGCCATTATTTCAGGAGTGATGACTGAACTCCTTGTGAAGCACACTCTGAATGGATGCTGGTTTTCAACCTGGTTTGTTAAAAGTAGACCCATGCTTGGTTTGTTTTACTTCAGTAATTCTATATGTAAACTGCAGCAGTTCAGGACCAACTTCATGTATGGCTTGGCCCCGGGTGTAAATCTTTTGGGGGAAAGCTGTAGGTCAGAGGGGTGGAAACCACCAAGCCTTCCCTCTACTCTGATTTTCAGTAGTGCAAGTTATTGCAGTTTTATACCAACTATGTCTGATACAGGGTGTGTAATGGAAGAGGCTGCATTTGAAGAAGGTTAGTGCAACTCCTGCCCGTTTTGCTGTAACGTCTCCAGGTCCTCAGCAGAGCCATTGGCGGTTCTTTTGGCACGTGCTGCGGAGTGCGGCAGCCCTTAGATCTTGGGACTGGGAGACTGGAAGGTAAACATAAGAAATTTCAAACATAATCTTGTCTAAGATGAAACTCCCTGTGGCTCTAGCGCTGGACTTTGAAGGTTTCAAAGAAGTCAGAGGCCAAGCAGAAAAATCCCATGTCTTAATCAATACTTTAGGTTTCTTCAATGCATTGTGCTCAGCCTGGCTGAAAGTCAGGCCATTTGTTTCAATTATTAAATACAGATTTATGACCTGTTGTTTTTCTTGGAAATAGAACCAGGCTTGGGACCAGTTTTCTTGCAAATAACCGTGCTTGGCTGTAGTTAGTCCATGGATGTAGAAATGTGTCAGTTGCGTTTATAAACATCCAGTTTCCTACTCCATTTTCTCTCTATCCTCGTGACTCTGACCTTTCTTGTCAAAGTGTAACAGTTACACATCCCTTTTTCGGGGATTACTGTGTTTTGCACAGGACTAATCTGCATTTGATGGCTTTTCTTTGGCAAGCTCTCAGCAAGCTCTTAAATAATATTCCAGCAGAGAAGATCACTCTGCTGTGACAGTGCACCGCTGGGCAATCCTCTACTGGTGACAGGCAGGTCTCATTGGTCCAGAATGGGATGATTTCAACCAGCATTGATAATATTAGTGGTCTGCTACAGTAACTGTATTCTTCCAGTAACAAGTATGGGTATTTTATTTAGATATTTGTGATTGACTGTTACTGAATAAAGTAGTTTTGGTACTAGTTGAAACAGTGCTAGTTGAAGAGGCGTTTGAACTTGGGTAGACTTCAGGTGTTTTGGGTAAAATTTATCTAATGTTAGTAACATGTGCTCCATGTGCAGTATATTTAACACATATAGAAAGTGGGGCAGGGAAGCAATAGTCTGCTACTTGTTCCAACTTATCAGTGGAGCTACAGGAGGAGGTGTGAAGAAGGTCCCTTCTTTAAGCTGTGTTGATAATATACAGAAAACACATATACGTGTTTATACATGGCATTCAATTTTTTTAATACTCCCTTTTGCCCTAAAGTTGTGAATCTCTTAAATTCCAACATGAGAAATCACTAAACGTAACAAAACCAGCAAACCCTTCCCCTCCCCATAACCCTACCATGCACATACCTCCAAAACTTCCCGTATTACCCAAGCATCTGGAGCATTGGGCTGAGGGGAACATGGTTTTTAAAGTTTTTTTAAGCAAAAAATCCCTAACTCTAATCTACAACCCCCTTCAGACCTGCCTCTAGGGAGAAACCCACCAATTACTATTTACTTTACCAACCTAGAGTGATTTGTGGACGTATGTAAGAATTATTTACGGTTTCATGCAGGAAAAACTTTCAGCTCCCTATTTGCCCTTGTAAGTAATGAGTTGCCTCAGGGGATCAAAGGTCAGATTTTGGTTTTAATGCCCACCTCCTTTTAAAAAATAAATAAAGCAATCTATGTGAAAAGAAGAAGAAAAAAACTAACAGTCTGAAAAGGCTCTGACTCCTGCTCTGCTTTGATGTTTTAGGTCTGGAAGGGATCATAAATTTGCTGGTGTGAGATAGAGTGATAATAAATGTAGCTTTTAACTGCTGGGTTTTTAGCTCACACAGCATCCATTATCACTGGCAACTGCAAAGGGAATGTACTTTTTTTTCCTTGTTGCTCTTTAGAAAGATAAATATTCACCCCACTATCCGCTGATGTCCTGAAAGCTTAAATGTGGCCTCTCCTTGTGATCGTTCCCCAACAACTTTCGTTCTTGGTCAAACTGATTCTGTGGTGTTGGTAAGAGTCCGGAGGGGTTAGTTTGCTGCTTAGTTCAGTATTCACCATTTCAGCTCTTTATTGGATGGGTATTTTTCCAGTAGTTTGAAGTATGGTGAACCGGGAATAGCCAAGGAACAATTTGAAACAGAAAACATGTTTGGGCTTCGAAGTTTGAGGGACTCCTCGGTGGACTCCTGAGGTTCCCAAAAGATCTAGAAGCAGAACTACCATTAAGTTTTAGAAGGGCTTTTGCATCTATGTTTTCTGGTTTCCTGTGAAACTCATGCCCTGGAGCATTTCCTTCTTATTTCTCACTGACAAATAGGCCAGAGGCAGTGCCCAGGTGCGGTGACGTCTGTGTGCCGTGTCAGCACGCTTTCTTGCCATCTCTACAACTGCCTTCATATCAGACAAGGTGCACTATTGGAAATTACTTTAAAAGTCTGACAGATACTTTGTGCCAGTATGGAGCACTGCTTCCAACGCAACCGGCTTAGTCATGTCGTAATATTTTAAAACTATGTTCTTAATAAATGATTTTAACCACTTAGATGTCTATTAATGTCTTTTTACCGTATGCCAGCAACCTCATATTCCAACAATTTGTACAAGGGCTTATTGATCATGTATAGATTTGGAATGAATTTTGCCAAATCAGTTTATCATCCCTATATATCTTTCTGTCTGCTTTGCTTTGTGGAGTGAACGTTTCAGCTATTGTTCTTATTTTTCCTAGATCAGCAATTAAGTCATCTTTACTCAACTTGCATCCATTATGGATCACTTCTGTTAGTAGCATCATTTATTTTTTTAAGTTCAACCATAGATTTGTTTCTTTGGTCTGCTGCAAAACTTAATGATTTTCTTTTAATGATTCTTTCAGGCCTCCAATCTAAATGAGAACATCATCTAAATTCATCACTTTGAGAGCTTTTAGAAACTGTTAGAAAACTCTGGGAATAGTTTTCTCTAGAATAGAGAAACACTAGACAGCACTTATTTAAATAAATAACATTCAAAGGGTATATTAAAAGACACTGACTTGGTCTTTACTTGCAACTTGTGTGCAGTTAAGACTATGAATATTTTTATTCGTGATAGCTCTTGTTCTTACGGGGTTTTAAGTGTTGTATGAAGTTTTTTATGTCTTTATTTAAATTGCATGTATCAGAGGATAGCTCTTCTTACTTGGCTTTTCTATTCCAGTCATGGAAGTAAACCTCTTCATAGATTCAATATTCACATAGTCTGAACTCTTCTGCAAAGGAAGCCAGTCCCTTTGAACCTATTTAGTCATGGATGGCCTGACACGTCTTCCAGAAAGTCTCCAAACTTTCAAAAGTAGACAATGCACAACATTTCCTAGCAGTTTGTTGTAACTGTTAATTACCATGACTCCCGAGCGTTTCACTGCTAATTTAAATATGTCTGGCTCTAGCTTCTGATCAGTCTAATCCACTCGTGGTTTTACTATAAGCTACATTAGCCTGTCTTTTCATGTTATCAGCTTTACTTCCCACTTTATCTTTGGGGCAGACCACATTTTTACTGAGTACTTCATTTTGGTTTTTTGTTGGGCCTGTGTCTTTGAAGACATCTGAGAATTACCTCTGAATGTTGTCTGTGTTCCTCACAGGAACTTGGCTGCTTGTTTTATCACACTTTTTGTTTCTTTCTGGGTCCATGCAGATGGCCGTACCTCTTACCCTGAGGTGGTGTCCAACCTATGCTGGTTAGAAGATGTCATCCCCCAAAAGGTATCTAGGGCAGATGGGTTGTATTATCTCAGGGAGATGCCTGTGCCATTGGCTCAGCAAAGAGCCTGGAGGATTATTTTGACTAGACCTCATTTTCTGACTACTAAATTGAGCTGAGATTAATCCTGCTCAGTTGCACGCAGTTAACTAATTTCTATAGCCCTAGAAGTGTTTTTATGGAAGTTCTCTTTTAGCCATCTGATTTTATTGAAATTGATATATCTTATTGAAAGAATATCTTATTGAAAGAATCTTACTTCTTTAAATTGGCCATTTTTATCAGTTCGGTTTTAGTTCTCTTTTTTGATTACCTGTCTACCCAGACTACTCCAACTGTCTGGGATACCGCATAAGTTTGTATAATTGGTAAAGAAGAGAAAACAGATCACTCGTTCTGTGAGTAATCCCATAGTAAAAAGGAGACCTAGATTTTGGTGACCACCTGGAACTGAGTCTGGGAAAATATCATAATATAACGTAAACTTGAGCTGGACTCCAATGGCTATGAAGGCTGGGCTCTAGATAAGGTCCGTTCTGTGATTGAAACCATCTGCTTCCCCAGACTGGATCTTATCCATGCTCCTTGGACTAGGACAGCTACTCATGCGGCGATGTTAGCCAAGTTCTGGATGCAGCTCTTGTTGTAAAATCTCACAGGAAGCTCCTGCTGTTCTTCCTCTGCATGTGCTGGAACCGTAATGCCTCGGGAAGATATCTACACTAATCTTTACAGCTGCTATTTCAACTTCAGTGCCGTGAAATGGCAGTGCTGAGCATTTGGGTGGGATGAACTGATGATGACTATGTTGAAATGACATTTCAATGATTGTGATTAGTCAGTAAAATGCAAAGAATATGAGGAACTGGAAATGGGTATCCTCAGCTAACCTGTGATTGCTTTTTGAAAGGCAGTTTTATATGCGTTTGTACATTCCGGCCAGAAGCTGGAAAACACTCTGCTCAATAGAAGGCTGCATGTCTAAGTGCAATGAAGCCGTCATTACTGTTGTAGCCATGATGGTCTAAGGATTTGAGAGAAGCAAGTTTTATGGGCAGAAGATATTTTTTTTTTCTTTTTTAAACTAGTAGAATATTTACAAAAGCAGTCAGAGTTTCAGGCGCATCTCTCTCCAGTCGTTCCCTGTTTCAGGCAGGCTAACCAGATCTGGATACCTGAATGTGTACCCGTGCTGGCCCAAAAAGGGGTTGGAAAAGAATTCCAAGGGTAAAAACCAAAGAATTCCTGGTTGGCCTTAGGAATGAATGTCATATTAACATGCTACTTCCTTTTTCTTATCAGTGACTGATACGTGTTCTCTCCATGAATGAAATAATCACTGGGGTGTATTGGATTGTTTTAAACTGGGGAACAGGGGTAAGAAAATCCAAACATCAAAGCAGTGATGAACGAGGGCTTCTTTGTGGAGCAAAGGTGGAATGAACATAGACCAATGAATTTTAGAGAGTTAACCTGGAGGTTTGGTAATCTGCATCACACTGAGATGCTGTCCGATTTCAGCAGTTGAATAGAGACAGATAGAAAAAAAAAACTTAAACATTTAGCTAATCAGGATTACACCCGGCTAATGGAGAGAGGTTGTTTTCCCCCCCTTCCCTATCATCCTGGTCGATTCCAATTGATCCTAGTTCTGCTGAGCGAGAGCAGTCCTTCAAAGTTTATTCTGGTGTCAATTTTTATAGTTTCCCCCACTGATCAATAGAATGCATAATCATTACGGCAAAGTTTGTGAAAGCTAATCCTTCAATACGAGTTTTATGAATGGCTCAGAGTCATGGCTCTAACCATTTGGATGTAAGTGGAACCTTTAATCAGGTGAGTGACAGGAGACAGTCAATAGGATTTGCTGAGATTGGATTCTGATTTTCTATACAGCTATGCAGAGTGAGCAGGAGAAAGGGGAATGGGGATGGCCAGAGGAACAGACATAGGCTAAAATGGAAGTTTCTCCTCTTTTATTATTTACAAAATGTATTTCCAGTATTTTTAAAAAACACTTTGCACTTGCATATCATTTTTCACCTAGAGAGCTCAAACGTCTTGGGGGACATTTGCTGATTAAACACTACATCATCTTTTTGTGAAGGTGAATAACAATTAGTGCTGCTTTACACTGCTGAGAGCTTACTGTACTCAGTTTTCCAAGTGCAATATGTTTATAGCTTCTCAGAAAGGTGAGAGAAAGCAGGGGCGGATGAAATAAATTCCATTAGATGTCATAGAGTAGCTCAGTGGCAGAGGAAAAAGGAACCTTGGAATCTGATTGGCCTGGTTTTGCTCACTAGACTTGTGGGTGTTATTGTGGATTTGTTTTTTTTCTTTTTTGACACATCCTTATCTCCTGACTTCGCATAGGAGGGGTGATTTAAATTGTATATACTAAGAAGAATAGTAAAGAATTATCTAAAACAGGGAACTGGAAAATCAGAGGATGAGTGAGAAGATTAGCTGTTGTGCTGAACTTGTCACTGCTGTAGTTGACCAAAACCCACTTGGTGACAGCATTAATATCCCTTCTTTTCTCCTTTTCTGCCATTTCAAATGCAGTGAAATGAGAAGGGCCAATGTGCTTGCAAGACAATTTTTCTAGCAACCAGAAGTATTTTTGTTGGGGTGTTTAACTTCTTTCTGCTGAAGGATCTGCCATAGAGTGCCAGGATGAGAAGAAAACAACCAAGGGAGAATTTGTTTCCATTTGGTGTGTCGAAAAGTAAAGGGCTTGGTTTGAATATTAGTACAAAGACCTGTCTGGCACTGAGATGCTCTGAGTGTTCAGCCCCAGCACTGATCTCTCAGGTGGAACAGTACATGGGGGCAGGAAAACGAAATTGCTGAAAAGCAAAGCTGATGTTGTCCTTTGCACTTTCCAAGAAGAACAGAATAACAAACGTGAATAATGTAAATAGCACTCAGTAAATTCCTTTGCAGCTGGCAGATGGGGAGCTGGCTAAGGGTTTTTGAAAGTAAGTTTAAGGTTTCTGTGAGACACCTGGTCTAAAGTGATACAGCTTTATTGGCTTCTCTTGCTTTGCATTAGCTGAAGAGTTGTCCTAGGGCTTATAATCTGGCTCTTCCCTTTAATGTTTTAACAAATGTTTATAAAGCAGATTCTCATTTGGGTGGTTGAGCAAAGTTGTCTTGAGGTCCATCAGCTGAGGACCTGGCACTACATCTATAAGTGGGTTCATGCGGCAGATTTGGGAGGGGGCTGTGTCATGGCACTCTGTATGTTAAGCTTGGTGCATGTCATGCTCCTCGTCTCCTGACATTGCTGTGTTGGGAAGTTCATAGATACGGGATTGGCTTTTTAGCTGAATGTCTTTATTTATTGCTGTTTCATAGTTCCCAGAGCGTTTTGTCATTACGAGTGAATAGCAGCATGAGTAGATGGATGACAAGAAATAGAGAAACTCTGCTTGCGCCAGCGTCTTCAAAAACTCAGAAAAGACAAGCCTATGTGGGAAATACACCACCACATGCTAAGAGGTGATCTTGGAATAGATCATGCCACGATAAACTTGAAGACTGTGGGATCTTGGCTCCTCATGCTGGCACTGACCCGGAAATATGCTCAAATGTCAGATTTTTCAGGTGCAGATGCAGCCCCAGCTCAGGCTGGGGAGGCTGGATGGAGGCTGGGATGGGGCAGCACCTCCAGTTCCCCATGATAAGGTCTCGAGGGGAAGTGTGTGATGGGTGAAAGCCCCCCTGGCATGGCTGTCCCTTGCCTCCTAGAAAAGCTATTCCCCCATGACTATCGGTAGTTTCATACCTAGATCTGGAGCTGAACTTTGTTTCTTGAACTCATTGCTAAAAGATTGTTTTTCGGCATTTTCTGTGAAATGCTTGACAGTCTCTAGCCTTAATTTCTTTTGAGTGACAAAGAAAGATATGGGGGCGCTCCCAACTTGGAAATTATTAGTTGCTGAGATGTATTTCAAAGCTTTTGGTCTGACAAGAGCTAACCTTTGATCTGGTAAATGAGAACTTTGCCTGTAGAGGTGAGGGCAGGGGAGGAAAAGGGAGGATTGATAAATAGGGGAAAGGTGGGATGACTTGGGGAAGATCAGTGGGAGCTGAGAGCTTGGTTTGTCGGTTCAAGCATTCTCAGGTGGAAGGAGAGACTGGGAAAGGGGGTAATACATCCTCTATTGGGCTCAGGAAAATACAAACAAGGGAGCTTGTAGACTGTGAGAGTGCTTCAACTTTCATTCCTTTCCTATTCCCTTCTCCACCTTCTGAATGAACTGTCCTTCCTTGCTAGGGTGACTGGGGAGTGGAGACTGGCACTGAGGGATGAGGTACTGGGAAGTGTTGTCCCACTCAGTGGCTGCCCCTGGGGTGTCCTGACCAGTGAACCATGGAGCACAAACGTCTGTCTTATGGGAAGCTGTGTCTGGAGAGCTTTCACTTTCAGAGCAGAGAGTGGTTGTGGTTAGGCATTTGGGAAGCTGACTGGACCTTATTTTCACATTAACCTTGACCATAGCCTTGCTGTCATGGAGCTTCTGGAGCCTGGGAGAGTCAGAGGGCAAAGGCAGCTGGAGTTCAGACTGGCCTTGGCAGGACACAGCATCAAAGGTGCTTTCCTAGGGTTATTTCTGCAAGACAAGGGTGTCATAAGAATCTCAGCTCTTCTCAAAGCTGGAAGGCTGTGTTTATGGCACATGAGTTTTTCCTTCTTTTTTGTCACTGCTTTCCTTCTTCTTGCAACTTAATGCTGACCAGGTAGTTTTCCTGTTACACCAATGGCTTCATTTCCTGATGGGCCCTTCCCCAGGCTGACGGGGCTGTTTGCTGCTGAGGTGCCTCTGTGAGTGATGACCCCGTTCCCAGCCCCGCACCACGCACCCTCCCCCTGCCTTTCACTATGGTAAATATTTTAGTACTCGTTGAAATCAATTGAGCCTCATCAATTGGAAATAGAGTGTAAATCACTGGGACTTTTGCGTTCGCCCCAGAAATCAATTTTCACACATTAGGGCTATTAGCTTATTGAGAACTGTGTGATAAATGGCTGCGGGCCATCATGGAGCCACACCTGCCAGCTCTACATTTTGCATCTCAAATAGACTCAGAAGTAGAGGGACGCCAAGGGAAGGAAGATCTCAGGTGGGTGGAGCAGCGCAGGGTAGGAGACACAAGGACCGAGCAGCCAGACAATCTGTGCCTGGAGATCAATAACATCTACAAAGCACTAACTCATCCTCGCAGGGGCTGGAGACAGAAGGCGGCTCGGAGCCAAAGTTGTGGTTAGACATCTCTTTTTTTTTTTTTTTCTCTCACAAAGATGGAACGTAATTTGGGGAGGAAAGGTGAAACGTAGATTATGAACATTTAATAAAACTAATGCAGTAGTTTAAAAAAGAAGCTTTTCCATGAGTAAATATCTTTCTTTCACACAGCAGCTGTAGATAGGGTGTAGAGATGCCACCTCCTTCTGCCATCCCAGCGCTCCGGGTGGAGCATATACAGCTTATCACCACCTGTGATATGGAGGTCGCTGGAGTTTCTACTCTCACTGAATTTCACTGAATTTCACTGAATTTCACTGAATTTTAGAGTTGGAAGGGACCATAGAGATCATCTAGTCCAACTCTCCTGCCAAAGCAGGACCACCCAGAGCATGTCAGATCATGCTACTCAGGACGGCATCCAGGCGGGTCTTGAAAATCTCCAAAGAAGGGGACTCCACGACCTCCCTGGGCAGCCTGTTCCAGGGCTCCGTCACCCTCACTGTGAAAAAGTTCCTCCTCATATTCAAGTGGAACGTCTTATGTTCCAACTTGTGCCCATTACCCCTTGTCCTCTCACTGGCAACTACTGAATTCCTCTGTAATTCCTTTCTGTCCTCTTGAATTCTAATAGTGGCAGCTAATTAGCTGTTTGCTGAACATGTCTGGGGAAGGTGAGGGGTCTGGTGGCCTGGCCAGATGGAGTGTATAGAGTCCAGCAAGTTCTTCTGGGGCCATCTGAAAGACCTTGGTCTCTGTTTCCAAGACAGGACATAACTCATTCTTCTCAGCTACTACTGCCAGTCACAAATGTGGGTGACTCCAGGGACTTGGAGGCTCTCCAGTGGTATAGTCTGTGTTTATGTGCTTTGTAGTTTGGTGGTTTACACATAGAAGCCATCCCTGGAACTGAGGCAACCGTACATAGGCAGGGCAGTCTCTGGGCTAGAGATCTCATCCCATCGCAGTACTTCTCCTAAAAACTTGTGTAAAGCATATGTTTCCCATTATTGGTTATTTGTCTGTACAACAGGGAAAAAAAAGGGAACCTGGAACAATAGGTCACCAGATAGATTGTGCAATGTAAATGGCAATTGATTTTCTTGCAGTGAAGTGAATACTGTGCACATACACCCCTGTCGTTCTAGGAATAAAAACCAGAGCTACTTGAATAGGCATAGAAGATCTGTGTCATCAAAGGTTCTTTCTCAAGGTGGGCGATGTGGGCTTAAAGAGGCAAAGTACCCTTCCTGGGGGAGGGTCTGGAAGAGAGTAACTCAGCTGCTTCTGGTCTATACATTTTGATGGGGAAGTCTAGGACAGTGGTGTCATAGGAGATGTTTTCTTGCTCAGATATTAGAGAGACTTGCTGTGGCTTGGTCACTTTTGGTGGCACACTTTTGGTGATGGACTGGAATGACATCAGGAGAGCATCCCAAGTGCAGGAGGCAGCGGGGAGAGCCAGCACAGAAGACAAAGGTGTCCAGCAGTAAGGGGCTTGTCTAACACTTGCAGGTAGCTTTAACTTGCCCCTGGCATCCACTGTTTTGATGCTGATGCTTCATCAGCCCATGTGCCTGTTTCCTTCTTGAAAGCCAGAACTGAGGGACTGAGAGTCCTGACTCACTTTGGGATAATCTTCCAGGCCAGCTGGAAGCAGGAAGCCATGACCTGCTCCCCGAAGAGTGCCAGCGTGGTTTGGCAGCTCTCACAGCAGCAGACAGCTGGCTTTAAAATGTTCGCACCTAAAAGCTCCTGTGCTTCATTCGGCCGCATTTCTGGAACATTTTCCAGTTGCTCCATCCAAAATTTTGTCTTTCTTCTTCCTGACAAGTTTCATATCTAGCAACACGCCCCATGCTGCGCGGAGCCGGTGGTTAACTTATTCCCAGTATCTGGAGTTTCAGCCTGGCCGGCTGCGATCAAGACTCCCGGGCAGGGGCTGCATTACTTCTCTGACAGTCCTGGGCTCTCACCCTCAGCTAATTACTTTGATCCTTTACACTTTGTAAAAATTCTTACAACACAAAATAAGTCCCCCCTGGCTTTAACCTTGTGACCCAACTGGCCCTTGTAAAAGGGAGGGAGAAAACACAGAGTCGTGCACGCCCAAACACACGCACACGCACTGACGCATATGCCTATATACACATCCCCACAAACTGCCTAAAGCCTGTTCCTTTAATAGTTTCCTCCCAGGACTCCCACAAAAAGGCAAATAAAACTCCTTTTACAAGATAGCAGAGCAGCACGAAGGATCACTTCAGCAACAACAAGTCCTTTCTTCAGTTCATTTGTTTTTAACATACTTTTCCTCCAGATTTTGATCCTCTAAGTGCCTCTCCCTCCTCTTCCCTTCCCTTTGGAGGCTTCCATCGTTGTTCCTCGTGCCTGCCCGGCTGCCAACAGCTTAATGGCTAAAACAAGCAATGTATTTTTTCAGGATCTGCTTGTTCACAGGGAATAGCATGTGTGTGAACACATACTTTTAAGTTTCCTTTCCATGAATAGGGAATGTTTCTTCTTCACGGGAGCCAGCTAAGAAAAGAAATCCAGAGGAGAGGCAAAACCATCATATTTATGAAGAGCAATTAAATAGACATGGGATCTTTGGTCTGTGAGGTAGCTGAGATACAGTAGAGGTCTATAAAATTATAAGCGGCCTGGAAAAATGAATGGGTTGTTACTCTTTTACCTCAATTACTACAAAAAGCAGATTCAGTCGTTCATGCAGTGTGTATGTCCCTTTCCCCAGTAACCAGAGCTGGGGGAAGCATTTCAGAGAATGGTGACTTGGTGAACAGCATAAACAAATTTAAGTTTCTGTATGGTTTGGATTAAGCATGGGGAAACAAATTTGTATCTTGTTCCTTTACTGGTTGACTTGTATTTATGAAACTTGCAGACACTTAATGATCTTGAGACTTCTTTCTCTCTTACATATTTGGTTAAGAATGCTCAACATTTTCTGAAGTTCCTGCAAACCAAAAAGTAGTGCAAGATGCATACACATGATTCACAAGCCTTGCCTCTTTAGGAAAATAGAGAAAAAGTAAAAACCTTAATTTGCCAGTAAAACCCACATTTGGATGCCTTTACCATTTCCTGAGTTAAGCCAAAACCAAATTATTTGAAAGCTTTTAGGCTTTCATTTATTTCTCCCTTCTTTCGACTATTTTCTGTTTCCCATGCTTGAATTGGAACTGGTAAAGGAAGGAGTTCAGGAATAAAGTCTGCATAGTCTGTCCTCTTAGTAGATCACCTGGATGTGATAATCAACGAACAAAATCTTTAGACTCAGATGAAAACAAGGGTGTCATCTCATGTTTTCCAGGAGCCAAGAAATAATTCTGGAAACACCGTTTGAGGGGAAAAGTGCCCTACCCTTTCGTTGAAAGCTCTGTAGTAGATGGTGCTGTTTGACGTTGGTAGGCATCAAGGTCTTGGACCCAAGGCTCAAAGTAGTGGAAGAACCTCCCATAGTGTTGCTGCAGGATGAGTGTGCACAGGAAATACCTGCACAGAAACAAGCTGTCTGTGTTCTTTAATGAGAAAAAAAGATGTATCGTGAATGTGGGCAGTTTCTGCAAGTGCATGTGACAATTCTAATCCTGAGAAAAAAACAGAGGCTACTGTTAGCTCCCCACATGGAGTCCCCATGCATTGGTTTTCCTCTTTGCACCACTCAGGGTGGGACACAGGACAGCCACGGTGTCTGGATAAGATCCATAGAACCCAGTTCAACAGATAGTGACATAATTGGGAAATGTATATGTTCGAAGCAAAAGTGGATTTTGCTGATTGCTTGGGCGTTAAGGCTTTGGGATCAAAATTGTGACCAAGAGACTATGAAGGACCAAGGGAGAATCTTGGTAGGATTTTCATACTCTCCGCACTTGCTCTTCTTTGAAGGAGGTAGGTTTTTAGACAGGGAGAGCCCTGGGCCAGGATCTTGCTGTTTTGTTCTTGTTTGTACAGCACCTAGCACAAGAGTGCCCTCACTACTTTCTTAGGAATCTTTGGGATTCTTTGGCAATGCTTGGAGGAGAAACTATTCATGCAACAGAAATATTGAGAAGAACCTTCCCCAGCTCCCCTTCCCCTGTGAGAGATTCTTTGCGGGTTTTCTCATACCCTCCAGGCTTGTGAGCGTGATTTTATCCCATGTCAAGGGACACTTGAATTTCCCAGTGCTGAGGTTTTTCTCCATTTTTGTCTAGGTCAACTTCCCACTGAGTCTGAGTGGAGCCATTTCAAGGCTCGGTCTCCGTAGGTTGCTAATCGTGCCAAAGCTCTGACCACATCCAAATCCTAGTGGAGGGCTCTGAGATGGCCTCTCTTTCCCCAAGTTGCCTGCTTGTACTAAATACTGGGGCAGCTCTCTAAAATACTGAAGGAACAAAGCATGCAAGGCAGTAAAATGAGGCAATTAAACCTATAAAACCAGGGTTTACAAGGGAATTTATAGTGTCAGAGGCTTTTTATAGCTTTTTTAGATTAGTTTAAATAAAAAAGGGGGAGAGAGAAAAGGAGAAAGAGAGAGGGAGAAAAAGAGGACCTGAAACTTGAGGAGACTTAAAAGTTCGGAGAGAGGCTTTTAGGAAGCACAGAGGGGTAATAATTAGAGGCACATTTTCCATTTCACTGTCTTTGCAAATTGAAATTAAAGGAGGAAAAAAAGCATGCACAGAACAACAGGCAGTTTACATTGCTCCCACTTCCTCCTACTAGCATTGGATTTTTCTGTTGCTGTTCTTTTGTCTTCTGGCCAGGTGAAAGCGTCTTGACACCTGGGCCAAGGAACTAAACTGAAAGAGCGCTCTCAGGTAAGGTGGCATTTAGGTTTAGTGGTTTTCCCCTTCTGTTGTGCTTGCTTTGTTGGTCAGGTTCACTGTGTCCCTTGCAAATCTGGGAGCTGGGGTTCAAGAGGTGAAGTGGAGCCAGCACCTGATTATGGCAGATTTGGTCAGGTGAGGCAATAGCCCCTGTGTTTTATAGAGTATGTCACATTTTGTGTGTTCCTGCAGCTTCCTTTTGCGTTGCACATACACAACCTACACACAGTGGGCAAGTCAGCTTAAGATTGCGTTCGGTGTGCCTAATTAGACCCATTCTTGGCTTTTATCTGCATCTGTCTGGAACTAAGGAAAAAGTGATTCAGATCTCTCAAATCCTGAATCTTTCTCCATGGAAACATCACCTTTATTCAGGCCTGATATCTTCAGCATCAGCAGAAAACACAGTGCTTTTAAAGTGACATTTTTCCTTGAGGTTGGAAGGAACTGCTGGAGATCTTCTAGTCTAATGTGCTGCTCAAAGCAGGATCAGCTAGATCGGGTTGCTCAGGACTTACCAGGAGAGACTGAGTGAATAAGGCATGGAGTAACTTGGCCTTTTCCGTGTCCTTTTTCACTACATCCCCTTCCTCTTGCTGCTGATGTACCTGTACAAACACTTCGTGATGCCCTTCACTTCCCACACTGTATTAAACTCTAGATAGACTTGACTAACTCAATCCAGCATGTTCAGATAGTGTCTTTATAGTCCTTCTGGGTCAATCTGACTCTTCTTCTACCTCTTGTATTCCTCCTTTGTACCTTTGAGTTTTGTCAGGAGCTCTGTGTTCATCCATGCAGGCTTCTGTTGCCTTTGCTTGGTTTTCTGCTTGTCAGGATGGACCATTCTTGAGCTTGGAGAAGGTCATCTGTACAAACCAACCCGCTCTTATAGACCCCTCTTTTCTCCAGGACTGTATCCCATGTGATTCTTGCAAGCAGAACCTTGAAAAGGCTAAGTCTGCTGTCCTGAACTCCAAGGTTGTGATTCTGCGTTTTGCCTTATCTTATAGCAATTTTGGTCCCTTGTCCCAAAGTCTGTGCTCTGTGATGGCATGGGCAATAGTCTCGCCTTATACACGTGGCCACTTCTGCCTTCTGTGAAGGGGAAGTGTCTGCTGGCAATCCTACCTGCATTTATGCTATTAGTAAAATTACCTTTTCCATGGTGTTTCTAAGTATGGTAGAGTGTAGATCCTGGGTGGTTGCTAGAATATGCAATTAGTAAATTACTAATTAACTGTAGCAATTCATCATCCTTCTGCTGTGTAGCTTTTTACATAAACATACCTGTTCTCTAAGGCAATATAAATAAAGGGCCCATCCTTTGAAAAATAAACGTACAGCAAAACAGAGACTAGCAGCCTGCCCTTCAGATCAATTTAAAGTGCTTATCTGGGACATTTTTGCTGATGGAGAGGGTGCCATAAGAGAAGTTTTCCACCATCCTTGGGCCCTTCAGCAGAAGGGAGGATTGCTCATGATAGTCTTTGCCTCCTCTGAGTTGGTGTATTCCTTTTGTGACAAATACAAAGAGTGAAGGGCAAGCAGGAGGGACAAAACCTAAAATGAGTGTGTATGTGTGACAGAGAGGGAGAAGGGGAAGGTAGAACAAGAGGAGTAAATTCAGATCTGAGCACGTGCAGCTCCAAAAATTTACGCTGGAGCAGCTATGAACAGTTCTGAATTGTATCTCCCCACAATTTCCCATCTGGAAGAAGGTGGAAAGAGGAGCACAATGAGACAAAATTACCTATTTCTGATGACATTTACTTAGGGATAATTATATTTATTGGAGACCTTATTATTTTACAATGTGATTAGAATCAAGCTAGATTAGAATCAAGCCAATTCATTGCCAGGCTGGATGGGGCTTTGAGCAACCTGGTCTGGTGGGAGATGTCCCTGCCTAGGGCAGGTAGGTTGGAACTGGATGGTCTTTAAGGTCCCTTCCAATCCAAACCATTCTATGAAGTCCAGCATTTTTGAAGCTGAGCTTTAGTTTTTAAAGTCTGAAAATGTGTGCTATTGCAGTCACATGATAAATAGTTCTGAAATCAATATAGAAAGCTATTAAAAATGTGGTTTTGTCTCTGTCTAGTATGGTACATTAAGATACATGTATCATTGTACACTCTCTTTCCTTCTCTATATGTATGTATGGGCGGAAATTTTAAAAGTACTCAGCATTGGTCAAACTGTCCCCAACGGAAAATACAACATTGACCTCAAATAGCATCACATTTTAGGTCAATGATGAGTGATTTTTAAAATGCTACCCTTAAGTATATATTTAAAGAGGCATCACTAGAGCAAGAGTGAGTGTAACTTCCCTGATCCTAAAGTTCTGTTGGAGAAACAGTGGCAAGAGGGAGAAGATGGCAGAGCTCACCTTTCAGTTGTCCCTGCTTTGGCATTCCTATTGTGATTTCCCACCAGGGATTATTTATATATTTATTTATTGCAATCTGAAGAGCTGTTCAAGAAAAAGTGAGCCTGCAATGACTGGTTTACGTCTTCCATGTTATCATATCCACCAAGAAACAAAAAGCTGGCTGCATCAAGCGCTCAGAAAAATAGGGGGGAAAAAAAAGCTTCGCATTTGCTAGTGCTAAATACAACTTTTGGTAAGCAGTGAAGGCAAACAAACAACTTTTACGAGTGAGAAGATCCATCTGCTATCACTAATCTTATAGATCGTTCTGTTCTCTGATACTTCAGTATTTTAAATAACATCTAATGGGCCAGAATGTACAAAGCAATCAATGTTTTTCAAACTCCACAGTCATCAGCCGCAGGTATATGCTATCCCAGCACGGTAGGCTTGGAGCCAGAGCCTCGGCTCATTTAAATCACTGTCAGCAGTTTACAGCTTGCTCAGAACCTGCCCCGTATCCTTCTAAGAGGAAAGAAAAATCTTGGCCAGCAAATAGTCTTGGTCTGTTCTAAAAAAAGACCCTTCATTGATACCATCGGGGTGCAGAGCCATGAAGCAAACATCATTAGGATACTTCAGTGCTTAGACATGAGATTGCTCTAACTCTTTAAAACCTGAGCCTGCTCTCTCTGGGCTGCATCAGAGCGTAGGAGAGAAGTGACCCCACTCTGTCGAACAGAACAAAGAGGAACCAGCAAAGAAAACAAAACCTGTATTTCATGAGTGTTTATTCTTCTCTTTACCGTTTCCAACACCAGTGCTCCCAGAGACCTTTGTTGGGAATCCAGGTTCTCCTGGCAGGCTGCAAGGTTCAGAGCCAGGCTTGCGTGCTGAGCCGTGTGGTCCCACGGGCAGCATTGATCTCGAGCAGCACTCCCCAAAAAAATAGACATATACCTGGCTGTGCCGAATGCCTGGCAGTCTGCTCTCCAGAGCGCGGGGGCAGCTGTTACCAATCTCGGCTGCAGACTCGTGGTGGCCAGGAGAGTACGTGGTTGGCCTGAGAGCCTGACGGTCTGTCTCTGCCTCTCTCTCTCTTTCATTTTGTTGGCTCCATATATTATATCAAATATCTTTAAAGAGCACAGTTTGAATGATGGAGCTTATAATTCCATCTCGGGAGTTCTGATGACTTGAGCTTGGTTCTTGTGGTTTATGATGTCACCAGGACCCATCGATGGAGTTGAAGCCCCATAATTCACCGTTGCCCTGTTATTTATTCTGTGCAATAAATGGCTGCAGTTTAATCACCAGAGTAAATTGCTGAAGCATCTTTGTGGAAACTCTAATGTTACTGTAGCAGTATCTATGGCAACAGCGATTCAGTGGTGGTGGCTAATGCAGAGGGACCAGTAACACTTAGCCCTCTGCACCCAGTGAGGAAGGAGTGTGTACCAACCTCAGAAAGATGAGAACCTGAGGGCCAAATCCAGGCACACTGTAAGAGGAGAAAAATCCATTAATTGCTGTACGGGTACATGCCCTGGGTATCATATATAGTCTCTGTGAAATTGGGATGTTAGTCCAGACTTTACCAGCCTTTACAGACTTGTGGCATTGATTTTATACAAAGAGGTTTTCAGGAAAAACTTGTGACTCTTCTGTAGACATGTAAAGCAAAATCATCTTTTCTGCATAGTTGGGGATTTTTTTTTTGCCTTTTCTAGTTCAGGTAGAAAAAAGAACTGAGGATACTTGAAACAAATGGTTCTGAACTTCATACAATTAATGTTTGCATTTAGTTTTAGTATGGGCAAGAGAAACAGGGGATTTCTTATTTTATCTGAACTCTCAATTCTTCTTGTTTGTTGTGCCTTTGTATCTCTCTCCTTAAAAGGCCTTGTAGGATTTTGTATATGGCAGGGCATAATGTACCTTAACCTAAAAATGAAACCCATTTAATGTAACCCGAAGATACCTAGTGGTTGTGGATATACAGCTGGCATTTGAATAAGCATAGGGCTGTGATGTAGTTATCATAGAGAACATGATTATAACACTGTTATTATTTATCATTTCTCACTAAAGTTGTATTTATGAGAAAGTTTTGCTTTACAAATCTTGTTTCCATTCAAGCCCCAGATTTTCTGGGTTCTCTTCTTTTTTTTTTTTTTCCCCTCCAAAACCAAAATCTGCTAAGCTATAACTAAAACCTCTGTGTTTTCTGATTATAAGAAAAAAGTAAGACATTTTTCAAATATATCTCTCTCTTCTCCCTTCTCCTTTACTCCTCCCCACTTTCTGTATTCATTAATTTTCTCTTTGGGAAAGAAATTTGGAGAAAAAGCATTCTCTGTTCATCCTCTTTCAATACCCTGCGAATGCTTGAAATGCTCAGCTCTTTTTTTTTCTCATTTCCTATGCTGAGCAGCCCTAGAGAAGTATTGCTGCTCATGGTATCAGTGCCCTGACATTCTGCTGCTTATGGTAAATGTCATTTTACAATGTAACTTTTTTTTTTCAGCTAAAGGTTTATGATTTTCTACAAGGATCCATTGTTTTAAGCCACGCACCCAACATGTGTTTCTTGAGATATCACTTACCTTTTAAGCAAGTAGCAGTTGAGTTTCGGTCATCAGACTTGGCCGTGTCTGGATTCATATGGTTATTCTGTTCTGGTAACCTGATACAGCACAATGAGGTAAGAACAGAAAGAAAAGTCTTTAATTTATGGTGGGTCTTGGTTCTAATCATGTAGTTCCTTTGACTTTGGCTTTATCGTGAATCATTTTTAATGACAGTTGAAGAGAAGAGAGTTGGAAAGCAAGTCTACCTTTCTCATCGCTGACAGCTTTTCATAGCTTAAATCAGACCTTTTGATGGCATAGTCTTGCAGTATGGGTATTATGCAAATGAACGCTAAACTGAAGGGCTGACCAGAGGGCCTTTTCCTTCCTAGCACAAGATACATCTTTACAACAGGAATTTCAGAGATATCTTCAGAGAGCAGTTTCTCAGTTTGTGAATTCTTAAACATTGTCCATGAAGTCCCTTGTAGGAAACTTGTGTCTTCTCATAGAAAACTTTACTTTCTTGGTCGCCTTTCAGAAGGCCCTTAAGAAGTTCTTCAGGAACATCCCTTGTCTGTGTGGGTCAAAGGATGAAAAAATTAAAAGTTGATGGCAAAATCTTTCACAGACTTTAGCTTAGCCAGAATGTCCCTCCTTCCCTCCAGTGCACCTGGTGACATGACCAGCATGTAAAGAGAGCTCAGTCAGATTGTGGGCCTCCAGTTAATCATTTTCTTTGGGGTACATGCTGTCGGTGGCGGTCAGCAAAGAAAATGATCTAAGAAAATTGCTTATTTGGCATCAGCTTGCCAAGAGACCTGGTTTAAGGCGTCATCCTTCTTCAGCAGAGCCCATGGCTGGGCACTCAGTAACCAAAAAGTAGAAGTTCAATGCTGATCCATTGAGTGTGGGCGAAGAAGACACTGTTGGGGATGCTGATGGGATGCCCAGTGGGAGTTAATAGAAAAGATGCTGTCATTGCAACCGGAACTTAATTGGATACTGGCAATATCCTGCAATGCATCCACATGGCAAGTTCCCATCAGCGCTAATGTGGCTTTTAAAAAGCTCAGCTCTTTTCCTGGCATGGCCACCCTTCCCCTTGGTGCTGTTGTTCACTCCCCCATCTTTTGTGGGCTTGGCCTATCAAGTCTTTGAGTTGTTGTATTCTTACTGTGTTTGTACTGGCTGTGGCATGATCCCTTGCGAGGTTGTGAAACTTTTCATTTTTTCATTTTTCAGTGCAACTGGGAAACCAAAAAAAATACATTTCTTGGACCCCAAGGGAGCAATGGGATGCCTCCCACAGCGCCACAGACTTCACTTGGCTTCTGTCATTCTTGTGTTTTCTCCATGACCTCCAACTTTTTCCTGTTTGTAGACAATTTTCCAACTTAGGTTGGCTACATACTGCGTTCTTTCTGACACATTTTGACAAATTCAGTTTGATTTTACCCTGGAGGTCTTTCTAGACTTAATTTTATTATTGTGGAAGGTCATCAAAAGGGTAGTTCTATTTAAAGGCCAAATTGTGTCACATTTACTCATGGGCCTAGTACTCTTCTTGAAGATGTCCATTCATTTAAATGGAATTAACCATGGAGTAAATGGCATCCATTGTAAGCAAAGGCACTGGAGCCTGCCTTTCTCATTTCAGTGGACTACTCAAGAGAGTAAAAGTCAAGTCCTTGTCCTTAACATTGATTTTCTAGCCCCTTTTGTTACAAGGTGGCTTTCTGGCCCCCTCTAGTGACTGGCCATATAGAGCTTTATGAGTGAGATACAACCTTTTTGCAATCAGAAGCGGCCATTTCCACTCCAGCAGTAAATGGCTTAGAATTTAGAAGTGGCATTTATAATCCTGATGTAGTGAATTTGTTCCCCTTTGCTCAGAACCCTCTCAGGAGCATCATGTTTCCGACTTGGTGGGACTTCTTATGGAATTGGAAACTGTTCACAGTCGTTAAGGGTGAAACAATCCATACTGATATTAATGTGGTGGCATGGCCCCAGTTACGCTCCCATTAGCCCAAAGGTTCATGTTCGTTAAGGGAAGCTGGATGGTTTTGGTATTACAGCTACGTTACCAAAGAAACCACGAGTTGAAGGGGGTATCAGAAAGGACCAAAGAGTGGATCAAGATGTGTAACCTTCACTTGAATTACAATGAAACCCGGAGTGAGAATTTGACTTGTTATTGAAAAGGCATTTTCAAAAGCCTTTCTTTTTCTTATTCTTTTCATACTACTGGAGCTGCCTTTAAAACATGAATTAGAAATTTTATACTTCTTACGGCTCTGTATTCTTGACAAGCAGATATTTATCACATGCCTGTTTTCTTTGGGGAGTGTGCAAGGAACTTTTGGAACAGGTTTTCTACTCTTTGGCTAATGAGGAGGAGAACAATTATTTATTCCAAGAGCAAGGTTGACAGCCTGGGAGTAGACCTAAAAGCACCACAACATTTTAGGCTTTAGATGCTCTGAGATCCTTTAGAAACGACTGCCTTGATCTTTTAGTGCCCTGATAAATCATTTATTCTGATCACCTACTTACAAATTCCTGTCAGACGAAATGAGCTCAGTATACAGCTCCCTGGCTCACTGGTCATAACCCAGCAGATGAGCTGCAACAACGCTGAACTTCAGCAGGGCTCCCAGAGCAGCCCCATAAACCTCCTTGGTCAGGAGCAGCCTCGGTCGAGTCAGAGCTGAAATTCAGATTTCTCTGACAAGCAGGGCGGCTGGAGCTGGAGGTTTTGGGTGGGATTTTTCCCCTCTCACATTACTGCAGACTGCAATCAGGACACACGCTGTTGGACGTGCTGCAGTCCCCTCTGCCTCTCTCTCCTCCCTCGGTGTGCCTTTCTGCTCCTTGGCAATCTGTTTCAGTTCTCCTTCACTTCAGCATGACCAGAGTCCCCCAGGTTACCCAATGATTCATCTCTGTGGAATTCGGGAGTGCTGCTTCTCTGCTCCTGCCCATGTTGGCAAGAAGGTTATTAAAGCATTGGAGATTAACCAGGACCTTCTTTGGTGAATATTTAGGCTAAGAGCACTTGATACCAAGCATGTTATTTTATGTGTGTATTCTGACACCATGCTTTAATACTGCACCTCACATTTCTCTCTATGCATGGCTGTGAACACCTTTTCCAACTATGATCGTATCAGAGGATCCCTGATGCTTTGGGAACGTACATGGGGGTTGACTTCAAGTGGAAGCGTGTTTGGATTGTCCTGTTTCTATTTCTGAAGCCCTCTCAAGGGAGCTCGCTCGCTCTTCTCACCCCATCGCTTCCGATGGGACCGAGTCATTGCATTCAGTGTGCGCACAATGACACCTCGGAGAGACTTGGACTGTTCTCTTGTCTCACTTCCACTCTCTTCCAGGCTGGATGCACACCCTGGAGGTATGTGGTTTGTCTCAAGATATAAGACTTCCCCCCTCAAAAACTACATTACTTCAACAAGCCACAAAGGGCTGGCAAGAAGGAGAAGGATGCTCTTGTTAGTGCAGCTTTCCTCTGAGATCTCTTCTGTGAACTCCACGCAGCTGGAAACAGACTCTCCCGCTCCTGAGCTCACGTGTGTGTGCGTACACACGCTCCCTCATGCTGCAGTTTCACTGATGTGCAAGTACACAGGCACATGCACTTGCTTACATACGCACAAATACTTCTCCTTTGTTGTACTCATGCATACGTGGAGAGGCAGGAATTCTCTTGTTTGAGTAGGTGCAATCACACCCACACAAACTCCAACCTGCTCCTTTGTACGTGAACACTAGTGCCCCAGTGCACATGCGCCCTCTCTCTTGCAAATGTACATGCCAGGATACAGGCACATTTATGCACCCTGCAAAGATACTACAGAATTTAGAAGGAGTAAATTTGGCCTGAAGGGACCTCTTGAGGTTTAGTCCAACCACCTGGTCCAAGCAGGCTCAACAGTGAATTCAGAAAAGCTTGGTCAGGGCATTGTCCAGTCAGATCTTTAAAACCCCCTGGGTCAGAGATGTCATAGCCCATTTTTTTGTTCCTTATATTCAGGTAGAACCTTCACTCCTTCCATTTTTGACCTTTCTTTTGACCTTTAATTTATGCCTTGCTCCCCTGCCACACACCTGAACAAGAGCCTTAGTCCATCTTTCTACATATATTGTCTATCTACAATGTTATTGTCTGTTTTCCTCCTATACCTACAGTGTTATCAAGAAGGTTGTTGTTAGGTGTCCCCTAAACCTCATACAGGGTGGACAAACTCACTTCCCTCAGCTTGTCTTCATAGCTCCTACACTTCAGCCCCGTGACCATCTTGGTGGCTCTCTGTTGTATTTGTTCAAGTTTATCAGCATCTTCCTTGTACTTGCGGGCTCACAACTGGGTGTAGACCAGATGGGGTCTGTATTCCTTACAGAGAAATAATCGTTTCACGTGATCTGCTGGCTGTGCTTCTGTTGGTACAGCAGAGTATTTCAGCTGTCACTGCTGCCAGGTACCTGTCAGCTGGGTGTCCGTATGCTCTTGGCTGGAGTTGGACTGACAACAAAATAGTAATCAAACCAAACACCAAGCTTTGCTTCTTGCCTGTCTGGGCTAAAATTTAGTGGCTCTGAGATCTCGAGCAGTTCCCTGAACCTCTTCAGGAGATCCTAACAGTTGATCCAGCTTTGGGAGAACAGGGTGAATAAGATGACCTACCAGATCTCTTACGTGTCTTCTGTGATTCTATAATCGTGGCTGTCTTTGCTCTTCTTTTTGGCCTTGAAGAGCCTCTGGACATTTTACCTTCCCTGCATTTGGAGGCATTCAGTCATTAGAAAATTCCTCCTTTTCCAATGGCCAGTATCCATACTGGTCACAACCATAACTGCTGTGTCCAAGTCCCATTTCTCACCAGAAATGCGAGACAGACATCCACAGTCTGATGACCTGCCCAAGGACAGACGGTGCTCTCTGCTTGTACAGCTGCTCCTGCAGTAACGTGGTCCCCAGTAGAGGTGAGGGCTGTGCTTTTTGGAGGTTGTTCTGTGGGAGTCATCCACAGCATCACAAGTTTGGAACCTTGCAGTAGAAGGTGTGTGGAAGAACTTCAGACCCTGTAGAGACTCCTCCCTGCCTGTTATCTCACAAGGCATGCACTGAGGGCAGAGGGTATTTTTTTCAGCTCATTTTCAGAGCCCAGTTGAGAAAATCCCCGTTTAAACACATTTCAACTTCAAGCAGAAAGGAATCCTGAGCAGAACCACTCATGTGAATGGGAAAATGGAAGAAACAACTGCAAGGTTTCAGTTTAAGAAAAAATCTAAAGGAAACTGATTTTTTTTTTCAGCCTTTTCACATTTTTTGCAGTCAAAAGCATTTGCCAAATTCTGTAGATGCTATGGGATAACCCAAATCTGGATAGTATGATATTTTTGTGACTAAATCGTTAGGCTAAAAAATTAACCCAGCAGCAGGTCCTGTTCTGTTTCTGACAATGATTTCGTGTAACACCAACTGGAGTAAAATCAGAACGCCTGCGAGGTGGGCATTAAGTGATGTGACTTTGTGGCTGTCGCAGTTGGTTCAGTTGCAAACCAGGAGAGAATCTGGAGCATGGTGTAGTTTTGGTGCGGTGTTTCTCAGAGGAATTCTTTCTCATTTAGTTCTTACTTTTTGGATGGGGATCACAACAGTGGCTCAAGACCTGGATGCTCTTGTCAGTCAACTATTTCTAATTTCTTTTCCTTGCCCAGAAGTCACCTGCTTGGGAGATGACTTCTCCAGGAACCCTCCGCTGCTGCTGAAGGTGCTAAAAGTTTAAGACTCTCATCTGTCCCAAAAAAGCGAGAAGCCCAGGAAGGCAGTTGCCATGTATGAGGTGGACACTGCAGCCTGAAATGGCTTTGATTTTTTCCCTCAGCACAGTGCAAGAGCCACCAGTTTATAGGAGCACCTGTCATCATGATGGTCCAGACATGAACGTGTGTGGATATGTATTTATATACATCTGTGTTTTGGCCACCTGTGGCTCAGTGTCAGGGAGCCTGGGCTCTGGTGCTATAGGTTTGCTCAAGAGCAGAGTTTGATGGAATGGCTTAAGATTGATAATATCTGAACTAAAACTATTACATCTTTCCACTTATGTTCACTTTTAAGACTTTATTGTGAGCGATCTTGAAATACACACAAATCCGAGCGTCTATCTCTGTATATGTTCCTGTGTGTGCTCTTGGCGGGCACGTGTATGAGCAGGGATTTGTAGAGGGATTTCTTACTTGGTGTGCACATCCTTGCAGCCAGCCAGTCCTGTGGAGATGTTCCCGGGTGGGATTGCAGACGTGTTCATGTCAGGATACGCCTCTGTCATAACACGGTTTGTCCAGAATTTCACAAGTGGGCATTTTGGGACAGAACGAGCACTGATTTATTTGGGAAGTGATGCGTGCTTTGCATTCAGGGGCCAAATCCTGATTTTCCTGGTGAAGCCAGAAGTGTAAGCAACACAATTCCTGCTGAGCACGTTGCCTGTGAGTGACAGCGCGGTGCTGGGGGTGGCTGTGTCTGGCCTGGCTCTCCGTGGCTCTGAAAAGAGCAGTTGATGCCCTCGACTGGCAAGTGATGCCAAGTGCCGCATGTGTGATTGTGGCCAGAGGCCTGGTCTCTCGTTTCCGCCAACCCTCCCTGATGTTGTTTCCAGCCATTATCAATCAGACTGCTTTAGAGACACGCTTCTTTAGGAAATTTGGATTGCTGCTCTACGGGGACCTAAAGGTTTAAGTCCCTCATCTGTCTCGGATAAAGTATAGAGCGCAGTGATCTGTAACCCTGGGGACGTCGGCAGGTTCACAGGTTGCTGTGTTTGTGTGTGTGGTTCTCAGGGTACAGTGTGGGTTATGCTTGCCCTGGGTGTTGGTGTGGGTGTGTGACTGGGAGGGCTGAGTCCCAGCGCGTGTTTGTGTCGGTGCATCTGTGAATGCGTGTGTGTGTGTGTGTGTGTTTCCGAGCTGTCTGGGAGGAGGGAGCGTGCGGCGCTGCCGAGGTGTGTGTTATTCTCACATCCTTCCTAGCAGCAAACAATGTCATGTCCCTACCTGGACTGCAACATGACATACACCTTAAAAACAACAGCGACAACAAGCTACAGAGCCACAGGAGAAGGTAGAGCTGCTCTTTTTGACCGCGTTAGGAAATCCTGCCAGCCCTGGCAGAGCATGCCGGGATCCAAACTGGCTTTTGGGTTGGGACTCAGCGAAAGAGAAGCAGTAATTTGTTTGCCGTTGCCCTCAGGCCAGGAAATCCAAACCCCGAGCGTTTCCCAGGCCACAGCACATCGGAGTCGAAAGAGAGTGTCAGCGAATTGCTCCCACGTAGGGGCAGAAGCGCACACCCGCACACACACACGCACGCGTGCACACACGCGGGGACAACCTTAGGAGAGGAGAATTGTTCCAGCACCACTGCGGTTAAGATGCTGAGACAATCTCGAGTTTTCAGGCCATAGCTGTCAGGATGCTTTGGTATATTCATCACCCCCCACTCCATGGTGATAAAAATTTACACAGCCAACGAAACGAAGATTAATTTCATGTGAAAAGCTGACAGAATGGCCCATGTCATTGCTTTATTTGTGCCAGCACTCAGTAACTCGGTGCAAGTTCCATTGAGGTGGCAGACACCCCGTCCCCTTGAGCCATCTCTTCTCCTCTCTAATGATGCCACCGTTTTGACAAAACCAAGCAACACAGCTGGTATGTGCGAATTTGGAATTAATTTTCTTCAGAAAGGTCAAGTATGTTAATGAGCTTTTGGCTGCCTGTGTTTCCTTTCTTGTGTTTTTCCCCTCTTAATGGGGGGAAGAGGAGAAAAAAGAAGAGGGCGAAATAATTACAGAAATAAAAATGAAGGAAGGAGGAAAAGAAAGGAAGTGTGAGCATTTGGAAGAGGCGGGACTCAGCGTAGTTTTTCATGGCTTCTTCTTTTCCAGGGCTGAGGCAGACTAATTGTATCAGCGCAAGTCTGTGCAGTTTGCTGGAAGCTGTTGAGCGAGGCCAGGGATGTCATGGATAGCAGAGTTGGTGTAACCTGGCACAGAGGAGGTGAATTGCACCTCCTTTGCGCTCAGGAATTGACGGCAGCCCTGCGTGTTGGCAGCTGCCTTCGTTTTCCATCACTCAATGGCTTGAGCTGGGCTCAACACGGGGCTGTGTGCGCCGGGGGAGCAGAGAGCAAACGAAGGTGAAGGAGAGAAAGGGTTCGTGGGCTGAAGCTCTTGTGCCCATTAGTGAGAGGAAGCTGGGAAGAAAGCTCAGCTGCCCTGGGAGAAATGCCAGGGCCTGCTAATTCATCCAGCCCAGAAATATGACAAATAGGCAGTTTAAAGAAAAACTGGCATGAGCTGTTGGAAGTCACGGTGATGCCAACCACCTCAAATCCCTGTGTTCCCCAAATTCCTGCTTTTATTCCTGCAAGTTAGAATTTGCCACTTTGTGGTGTGCTCATGCCAGGACTTGCCTTGATTCCTCAAGGGGTTGGGCGATGATCAACGTGTGTAAAGGTGGCAGAAGCAGCAGGTGGTGTGTCAGGGCATGAGGAAGTGAAGCTGTGCCCCTGGCTCTTTTGTTCATGGGTCACACTCGCTTGGATGGGACATTTAGGGTAGGACTCATCTCACCTGATTTTAGTCAAGCAAAGTATCCAAACTAAACTAATTGTCTAGGTTTCCTTTCTTGTTAAGAGAGAACAGTAAGGAGGAACACGTATCACACCTAATTTAAGATGAGAGAAATTCCATTCTGGCAAGGAGTTTCTTTCTCCATTGAATATAAAGTGAACTTAAACAATTAGCTTGGACTGAGTCCCTACCTTTTAGAGGCTTAAAATTATGGGGCGTGATTTCCCCCTCATTCTCTTCCCCCCTGGCTCCCATTCTGGCTCTTATTTCCCTATGCAGCCTAATCCAGCAGGCAGAGGAAATCCAGCAGGTCTCTCAGAGGCTATATTGGCAGCATAAAATCAATGTCTCTCACTCTGGCTTGCCCAGGCTGGCTCCACGCTTATCCGCTGTTGTGGCGGTACAACCTTTGGCTGTGATCTGGTCGTTTCTCCCCAGCTTTGCTGGAGGAAGCCCAACGTATGGGTTCTTGGGCATCCTCCAAAAAAGGCTTTGTTGACTTTGGAGGGTACATGTTTTACCATCCTGGTTACAGCGCAAGGAGAAATTATGTGGAATGTAACAGTGCCAGTGTCGCATGTAACATATTTAAGGGTGTCCTTAATTAGCTTTTTTTGTGTTGTTCTACACCTCACATGGCTGGTTCTGGTGTATGGGGCCTTCTGCATGTATGATCCCTGCGTGCTCGCCACATGAGTCACTGTGCGGCAGGACTGCCTCAGACTCATGTCTGGGGCATGGATTTCAAAAGCACTCAAGTGACCAAACTTAATGATTTTCAGCTGACTCCAAGTATTGTCCTAAACATGGAATTCCTACCCGTAAACCACTGTGCTGCCCACGCTCTCCCCACTTTTTCCCAGGCTCCGGAGTGTGCATGGAGGCACGTTCTTCTCTGCTGACCGTGCTACGAGGTAGAGCGCTCTGGCAGGTGGGGTGGGTTGTTGGGGACAGTAGGATTCACCAGAGAAGGTTGTGGGCTGTCTCTCTCGCCCGTGGTTGCACACGCTGTGTCAGAACGTTCACGGCCATTGTCAGCACTTGTAGGTATTTATCCACTGGAGAAGTTGTTGTGTTGTTAAGTGGTTACTTTATTCCTCCTTAGAGATGGCCACGTTTCTGTGATGGAAGGAAATGATTTGCTAAACTGTGTTAAACTCTTTGTATAAATATAATTGCACAGGACAAAGGGGGGTACAAGAGATATTTAAAATTTTCACTGACAAGTTATATTTTGAGTGGTCAATTCTAGCCACAAAAAGAATATATGAATATTTGAGGGAAAGAGATTGCCTCATTCATGGACACGATGAAGTAGGGCATCCCTGTTCTCTCTGTCCTGTTGCTGCCTGGGGTGTCAGAAGAGGACAAGATTTATAAGAACTTGAGTTCTTTGGGGAACTTCTCACCCAGTAGCTCCCCTGGGCTTTAGCTAAACTGTGGGATATTCAGTGTTTCCCAACTCTTGTGTTGAGGTCCGTCTCCCGTCTTCCCAGCTGTGAGATGTGGCTGTGCACCATTTCTGTTTTCTCCCCTCCCACGCTCTGGTTTCCGTAGGAAGGAATCCTGGGCATGTGAGTCAGGGAGCTGTAGCACGCTCTGGTTGTGTCACCAGCCCGAATGATTCAGGGCTGAGACTGCACAACACACCTACCCCGTGATTTACATACAGCCCTTGGGACACTCAAAGCCACATTTTCTCAACATGCCAAGTTCTTGAGAAAATCCAACCACTTGTTGTGGTGCGTAAATAGAAACTTAACCCTTAAGAAGAGAGATGAAATCTACGAGGTGCATCAGGGAAGCGCGTCTGCTGTCCCCCTCCGAGTGCTCCCCCCACATTTAAAGATACTGTTGTCAAATGACTGGAGCATGGTGTCCCTTTCATCCCTGTTGCAGTGATTGTTGGCGCTGTTTTCTCTCAGCTTCTGTTTCTTTCTCTCCTTCTGTTTTTTTCCCCTGTGTGAGAGCACTGGCGCCTACAATGGAAGGTCACCAGTGAGGTTAGTCAACTGGCTCCAAGTATTAAGACTTCCTGCTCTGCTACAAAGAGCTGCCAAGTCCCCCCTCCCTGCTGCTTACCACAAAAACCAGTGTCTGTTTGTCTCCCTCTCTCCCCTTCTCATCCCTCCTCCCTACCAAGAAATTCAGATATCTCTCCAGCAGACAGAGTGGGAGGGTGAGGCACCCAAACTGCCTTCAGATGCATTTGCTTGAGTACCAAAAGCAGTGTGGCCACGGGGTGATGTTGTTGATGTTGCTTATCAATGTGCTTATCAGTGGTGCCAGAAGATGAGCAATCCCCATCTGCAGTGGAGATCTTCCTCCAGAGTCTCTGGCGGGTTCCCTTGGGCATCTGACCCAGTAGTTGGGCTGACAAAAGGCTTTTATTTCCACTGGAAATTTTCATCAAATTTTCCTACCAACAGGCTGAGGAGATCCATGCCTAACTGGGAAGAGGTTCATGAACAGTAACTAAGGAGAACATGATGTTTGTCAACAGATGTGAATCGGCTGCACAAGGACCTGTAGCTTCCTTAGAGAAATGGTAGGTGGTTATGGAATGGTAAGAATTAAAAATCTCTGCCCTAGGCATGAACCTGAGGAAAGACAAGAAATCCCCTGGCCCAAGTGAAGTGAATGGTCAGCCCCAAGGCTGCCATTGTCCCCAAGGCCAGTGTGGCAGTGGGTGAGTGTGACAGAGCAATGGGAGAGAACTGCCTTTGAGGGCAGGGTCTGCACCTGAGGGTGCGGGGAGGGAGCAGGATACAAGAGGGGCTTTGTTTACAAAAATAAACCAGAAAAGAGAAAGAGATTGAGCAGAATCCTGTGAGGAGGAGAAGAGATAAATATGGTGGGAGCGAGGGGAAGGTGGGATGACTGGTAGCTGCTTTTGTAAAAACCAAGAGTGGGGGGATACTGCTCCAAGAAGTGCCACAAAGATCAGCCGCATTCAAGTGAAAACATAACTTTCTTTAAGAATAACATAAAACCCCTACATGCTAATCGTTCAGCAGGATGAGGAAAAACTGCTTGCTCCACCCAAATATGTTCTGAGGTAAGGTTAAAACCACAGCTCCTGGGCAGGAGGCTGCCAGCCTTGCACACACGGCTTTGGACTCCTGTAACACGATGAGCCCACAAGCGTGTGCCTCCCGTCTCCTCCATTCTCGTGAGCACGTGGGGTACCCAAGCTGGCAGGGACCCTGCTCTCAAAGCAGAACAGAGGCAGCTTCTCTGGAAGAACTGATTTTAGTCTCTCCAGCCACGGCTGAGTCCCCTGTAACTCCTTCTCTTTGCTCATTGCTCCCTTTCTTAAAGATCATGGGGGTTCCTACTCCTGTGCCAGGCTGCCAGGGACACCAGCCACGAGCTCTTTGTCTACCTCCAAGAAAGTCTGAGGCTGCAGTAAACATACCTTGAGGAGTCCTTCGTATGCATCTCATCTGAATTTGTTCCACTCTCAGCCAGTTTATGCTAAATTGAGGCCACAGAGACCTCATTTAATTCCTCTGTTTGTGTAGGTGTAAAGGTATGTGAGTTCTCCATAAACATGGGTATTTAATAATGTAGATTTTGTTTTAATTTTCTTTGAGATGAATTCGTTACCAGTGAGAAAGCCAAAGCCTCACTATTAAAAATCCAAGTCTGGTTTTTGTTTTGTTTTGTTTACTAAATGAAACAGGTCTTAAATTAAGTAATTTTTAATTATGGTCTTGGTGTCGGTCTTTCAGGGTGCCACCACTGGCAGATCTGTGTTCTGGGTACTCATCGCCAGACATCAACAAGGAAAAGATGAGAAAAGCATTGAAATAGGAGGACTGAGGGGCAGCTATTGCTTTATTTGATGGCACCCTGTGTTAGGTGCCCCTTTGGTTGTTGGGGTATGGCTTTCCAGGGACGCTTTGCTGTGGTTTATGGGTAAAGTGAGACAGATGAGAGGGCTACAATGAGCTTCAAGGATGTCCCCATTTTTATGCTGGGTTGAAAATCAGATGGAGTGTATTTGCTCCTTTCCCGAGGCTGAGAGCAACAAAGGAAAAGAGCAGGGGATTTATCTAGCTACAGTCTAATACTCCTTTGGCTGCAGCAGAGACTGCAGCACTTCCCGACTATCGGCTGGCGCTTTCACTCACACACATCTGTGATTGATGGGCAGAGAGTATAAACACCTCATTAGTGCTATAATTCACTGGTTAGGGCTCAGGCTGTGCAGTGGGAGGGAGGGAAAAAAAAAAAAAAAGAGTTGAGAAAGTTTAATAAAGAAAAAAAAATGGAAGAAGGAGAAGAACGGATGTAAAGGCCACACAAATCATTCCAGGGAGTTATCTGACCTGCTTTGAAAACTTTAATTGCTGATAATGGACAACCTGTTGGGTGGTATTTTATTAACACTAATAGATTTTTACGGGATATTTCTCACATTGCTCTCCCAGAGCCTGAGGAATACATTAAATATTAAAAGTTAATGCTCTTGGTTGCTGTTTCAAGGATGCCCCACTGATAACGAGCTTTCCCGCAAGTTCGAAACCAGGAGAAAACATGAGCTGCTTTTGCCACTTATGGCCTCTGCAATAATAATGAGGAAAATACTTGAATCTTATGTGCACCTTGCAGCTGAGATTCTTGAAGTCCAGCCTAAATGCTCTGTAATGGCAGTGCCCAGCCCAGAGATGGTAGGTCTATCTAATCTTCCATCATGGATGGGCAAGAGCTGGGTTCCCGAGTCTCACGCTGGAAGCAAATGCTTCTAACCCCCATGTGCTACTTTACATTTCAGTTATTCAAAGCAGAGGCCTGAACTGACAACCCGTACCTGTTTCTCAAGAGAGCTTATGTCTGAAATGGATGCGCTATGATATTTTTCTTTAATATGCCTTAATGGTTTTATAAAAGTTTTGGTTTCACATTAATTTCTTACAGAAATGACCCAGCTACCTGGAACACAAGTGGAAGCACCCCGGGAAACGGCGGCAGAAGCCTCCAAGAATCAGGGCAGCGAGGGGTTTTCTGGAGGAGGCTCTTGGCATGCCAAAGTCCTACACACAGCAGAGAACCCTCAAAGTATGGGAAAAAAAGGTCAGTGTCAGTTCTGTACTGGAAAGAGATGGATTCAAGCAGCCAAAGAAGGAAAATAAATGAATTCCAACACAGGGAAGTATGCTGGAGGGAAAGTAAATTTGAAACGGTGTAAGCAGTAACCAGAGTGAGGTCTTGCATTAGAATTGGAAAGTCATAACACACATTGCTGCTCACAGGTGAAACCAGGGCTTCTTCTTTACTGCCTTCTTAGGATGTGCCAGCCCCGTCAACAGTCCTGGCCCTAGAAAGCAAACCTACATTTGTTAGGCCCTGTCTGAGTGAGTTGTCTCTTTTGTGTCACACCATCTTCACTTGCGGCAGCGATGGTCTTGGGTTTGGATCTCGTTCTGACCACTGTTTATGCAGCCACCTTCTTCTGCCAAACCAAGCTGGACTGGGTGGCCACATCCACACTCTCTGGAGCAGCCCTGGTACAATCTGGGTGAGTAACACTGCTTTCCAAGGCTGCTTGGCTGGAGAACAACTTCCCAGGCTTTTTTGTGCAGGCAACCAGCTAGATCTTACCAAGAGCCTGTATTCCAGCGACCAGCTCTGTCTGTGGGCATTCTTACAAGAAGGTGTGTTTCTATACTCACTTTCTCTGTTTGTAGTCACGCAGTGAACACTTTGGGCTTGGATTATATTTGTTTCTCAATTCCTTTCACCATTCTGTATTTCTGTAGAAGTGGTAAAAGCTGTCACAGCTACCTCTCAACCTTGTCAGCATTTCCCACCCTCCTTGCTCAAACAGGGCCCTTTTTCCTCTGTATTCCATGCCCTGTTGCTGTTGAAGATTTTCTTGTTAAGCAAGGGGTTCAGCTGCTTTGGGGAAGCTGCTTTGGGCTCTTCTGTTGCAGACAGAAGGCTAGGGGCTCCAGTTCAGTCTCCTAAGTCTGGCTTTAAGAACCAAGATCTCATCTTGGCAACTTGAACGTGAGCCACAGTTCTCTGGGGAAGTAGGGACTGGCCTCAGAGACCAGTTGTCTTCTCTTATACGGGCCTGGCTTGGGTCAGGTCAGGCAGTGCAGGTTTCAGACTTGGCTGGGAAACATTTCATTAACCCTCTCTAGAGCAGAGGGTGTTATCCTTCAAGCAGCGGACACAAGCGAGGCTACGTCAGTTGGTTTAAGTGCCATGATTTTTCCCCTGGAACAGTCCACACGGAATCTTACAGTTTAAATACAAATACATAGATGGATACTAAATGGAAGCTTTTTGTCTTTCAGTAAATGATGTCATAGCAGCCGCAAAGGAGGTATAAATAAAACTGGCAACTTCCGTTTCTGGAAGGCCTTACCTTTCAAGTTGGGCAGGGTGCTGAAGCCATGGGGCAGGGCATGGGCAGGGCCTGCATCATGCTTTTCTTGTAGACAGAGCCCATAGATTGCTCGAACTGGACTCTGTTCAGTTTAATAGCATTTTCAGTTGTGTATCTTCCCTCTCTGAAGAAAAGGGGTTGAATCTGGGTCCTAGCTGAATTTGGGAGGAGGTTGCTCAGGGGATAATGGGGAAGAAGGGACAGGAGACTTGGTAGAATACTTCTTTCCAAAAGGGGTCAGTCCTTTGGCTCAGATGCTCCAGGATGTGCTTTGTTGCTAGACTGCTGTTTAGCAATAAAATGGTCTTAGTTACTTAGCGGGAATTGACTGCTTGGTCACTTCTCCTCCCCCTGCCAAGCCCAAGCCCATCCGTTCTCCCCGTCTTCCCTCCGTAATGACAGCTTTTCCTGACTGACCCCACAGGCTTACGAAAAACCTTTTTACTTAAACGTATATTGACCTCGGTCTTGCTGCCCAGTGAATTATGTCACAGCTGGCAATCTGAAAATCATAAATTAGGCCTCAAACCTGAGGAGCTGTCTCCTAATGATACGGATCTGAGCCTTTATCGATGAAGGTTGTACCAGGTGCCTTCATGTCTCTGACAAACTGGGAAAGGGGGGGAATATCCTTTTTATGTTTTTTTTTTCTATTGTAGGCTCTGTGATTTTTTTCTTTCCTTTGATTTTTTTTTTATTTCCCTTCCCTGTCTGTCCTTGCACTGTGTATAAAACTTCATTGCTTGCCTTCACCTACCCTTCAAAGGGAAAGAAAAGGGTCAAACTTGACATCTTGGATACTTTTAATTCTTAGGTAGTGTTAATTTTACCAGTCTTTCTTTCCTCTCTTCCTTTTGACTTTGCGTTGATTTTGTTGTTGTTGTTTTCCCTGATATGATCTTATGATCTGGACAAATGCACTGGACAAATGAGAAATTTAATGATACTGGAAACATTTCTCCCTTGATCTGTAATGCACAGTAATTCCAATAGATTCCCTTTATGTTCATCATCTTTTCCCCCATGACTTGGGATGTACTTGCTTATTGTCATGTTGGTGGACAAGAGATGGGGAATACTCCATGAAACGTGAAGCATCATCATAAACTAAATCAACCCTTCTGTCTCTATGCAAGTATTGATGGAGTGGGAAGGAGGGACCTCACTCCGTGACATAGTTTGTAAAAGGAAGGTCTGTGTTGAGCTTGACTTAAATAGTAAAAATGCCATGAGTTTTCATGATTTGCTGTCCTTTAGGGGGAGGAGGGGAAGCATAGCTTGATCTTCCTCTTCTAACAGACAAGAGCAAGGCTCAAATATCTGCACGTCTTACAGATCCAGAAAAGGAGGGGGTATTTGCTTGCTTTCCCACATCTCAAAATAGGGCCACATAAAAAATGTTTGCCTTTATCTTACCTATGCTGGAATACACTGATAACAAAGCTGGGAAAGAAAAAGAACCTATTTTTTACTTCTTGTAGAGTTAGTGGACTTTGGTGACAGACCCATTTCTTGTTTGAGATCTTGTAAGCCTGATGTTCTATCTGTGGCACATTCCTACAGTGTGCCATGCGAATTCTTCAACTCGGGAATGTCTTGAGTTCAGGATATGTTACCTCTTTCTCTGTGTCTTGACTGACTTGAGAAAATGCAGGAAGATATGTTTGGTGATAGCTACTGAGAGCACACGGGACACTGTGACCAGACCTGGTGAAGATGAAATCAATTCAAGGATTGGAGCTCTTCAGGCTCCATATGTCCCCAGTGAAGTTGTGAGGGCTCTCGGCACCTCAAGGGTGTTCCGTGCTATGGATGGAGATCAGGCACTGAGATAACAGGGTGATGAAAAGCACCTTCAGAAATACTGACACACAGACAGATAAAAGAAGATGCAGTAATAGTGTGTAGAAATAAATCCTTCTCATTCTGCTTTTGATCTTCTGAGTCTCTTAAATATAAGAATTTTCTTAATACAAGTTTCTTAAATCATCAGTGAGCTTATGTCCTGCGTTTTTAACAGCCTTACAAAATGTTACTAAAAGAAACAGATTCATGCATTTCTTTTAAAGACACCAGATTAGCCATTATCTTTATTTAGATTAAAATACTCCCCCGCAATGTTTGCAGTATAATGTTTGTGGTACTGGCATGTGCAGCACTGCCCAGAGAATGAAACTGGCTGGAAATTCCCTCGTCTGCTTTTGTTACTGGAGAGGATGTAAAAGAAAATGACTTAAAAGTTGAACTGGCGGGAGAAAAATCAGTAGATTATGGATTTTATTCCTCTTTTACTAACGTGAATTGCAGACGCAGGCAATGACATTGTGATTTTAATACAAGAGTTTAAAGTAGATTGTGTCCTGTCAAAGAAAAGGTGAGCTCATAAATACTGGGAGATTAGAGGTTCTGAGGCCCGATGTGGCAGTGGCGCGGGGTTTGTGGCGTTCCTTAAGACATACAGTAGAAGATGTTCTGTGACCTGGCTTTTATGAAGATCGAAAGGCTTAAAACTGTTGAGAATAAGATTTTTCACATCATCCAGGGGGAGACACCAAGTTGTCAAATGGGAGGAGGCTCTCTGAAGCGTGGAGATAAGGCCCTTCATGTATGATGGCCGTTTCCAGCCGGCAGAGGAACGTGTCGCTCCGTTGGACTCGCCGTGCCAAAGCGATTCATGGGAATAGACCGCCTGAGTTGATTCAGGTAAACAGCTGGCAGTGTTTCAGCCAAATTATAAACAGGACCAAAAAAGAGGTTTGAAAGGACTGGGAAAATCTAAAATAGAATGCACTGGGGGAAGTGGGAATTACGTATGTTACTGTCCCCCCCTGTACTCCAGGACCAACCAGCCTGAGTCAGGCCAAGCACCTATTCTGGGGAGTTGGAATAACAAGTGTACTCCTACACGTATTATCTCAACCTGGTATCTGAGCGTGGAGGAGCAGGTGGGAATGCTCATAAAGAGCTTCTGGGTGGGAAAGGGGTGAAGAGAGACACAGAAGGTAGCCTCACACCTCTGCTTTCTGGCCAAGAAGCTGAGCTGGCGCAGGGATGGGAGGAGGAAGCAATTAACTGCTGCTGTATGGCAGGAATAGCTTGCCACTGGTAGGAAATAGCTGCGGAAGGAGCATTTTGGGGAGAAGCTCCTGCTAAAGGCAGGGCAGCTGCACAGCTCTGCTTTTCAGGCTCTCCCAGAGCTCACCATCCGGCACAAAAACTTACCCGTTTGTTCATTCCCTCCTTAGATTCCTTAGACTGGTTGGCACTGGCAGCCGCGTTATCACAATGCCTTGAGAAAGTATTTCTGCACAGTATGTTTCATGTAAGGAAAAGCTGTTAGCACTGAAAACCTCTCCAAAAAAGGATTCTCCTGAGCTGGTAAGAATAACTTCTGGTCACATTTATACAAGTAACTTCTGGTCACATTTATAGAAGTTTAAATGGCATCTAGACAAGATAAATATCCATTATGTTTTGTCATCTTTGTGTCGATGAATTAAGGATATATTTACTTTCAGTCTAACGACTTTTTAAGAGAAAACAGCTAAACAAGACAGATGAGAATAAAGTTTCATGGCAGATGCTGTCTGATACATATGTTTCCTCTGTAATAAGCTCAAGTCTCTTGGCTGACGATAAAATAGTAGTTGTCCTTAGCCAACATCTTGAAAACTGAAGGTGAAAAAAGAGTGGTAAGAATAAAATGGCCTTATACTCCATGTCCAAGCATTGAATTCCCTCACAGCAACATTATTTTTTTTTAAAACAAATCTTGTCCTAATTATCACAGCTCACATGGATACTCTCTAGGAACTATTGTACATGGAATTGGTCAAAAATACTTTGATAGTCTGGTTCCCATTGGAAAATGTCATTTTGGCAATACTTAAATGGTTGAGGAAATCACAATGATTTGGCTCTTATTTTGTCTTCAGAGGAATAACAGACAGAGGAGCCTGACCGAGTTGAAGCCATAGGTTTTTTTTCAGGTATTCTTTTTAATTTGCAGGTGACTTTTTCCTTCTTTTTCTAGTGGTGTTTAGTTTTGTATAAGACATTTCCAACGTATTTTAGTGGGTCCAAAATGAAATTGCGGAGGGAATATTGAGATTTTTGGGGTTCTTTTCCAAAGCAAAACATAAGTAATTAATGAAAGTACGAAATTACCTACCAAATGGAACTTCCATTCTTTTCCTCATCCCAACAGTGCTGTTACATACCCAGGCTGAGCCATGCGTGGTTTACAAATATTCTAGCAGTAGTATTGCAGAAGGAGGTCCCTGTTTCTCTCTTTGTCATCCTTCTTAAAGCAACAATTTCCCAAATACCAGAGCAGAGAGAACTATGTTGTCAACTTTCCACTCACCAGCATAATGAATAGGATCCTGCGTTAACGGGCCCACAGGTCTGATTCAGCAAGGAAATTACTGTGTCCCTGTATCCTTTTAATTGTAGGTTTTAAAACCAAAGCATGGAGACACACATAAATTATTACATTGTCATTTAATCTGGAGTCAGTCCAGTGTGAACCCTGAGCGCCTGGAGCTGGTCCAGAGGAGTGGCAGGAACAAGGCTGAGACTCCCAGTAAACACCACATGATTTCTGGTATTTGCAGGGCATCTGTTTTGCCTGCCCTTGCAGTACCTTTGTCTGGTCTGGAGAAGATCCTGGGTGACTGGTGATTTTATTACGGCCTGGCACATTGGAGGGTAAGCCATTCGGCTTGTCAGCATGCTCCCAGAAGAAAAGCTTCAGTGAAAAAACCTTGCTCTGGGCTTTGAAATCTGAACTGCAGCCAATTCCAGCTGAGGGATGTGACAATCGCCTTTTGCTGTGAAGTTGCTATCTGAACAATGGCACTGTTGTGTGGTTTGAAAAGACAACAGGCAATGAAAAAGAGAAGTGTCTGTCATATGTGTGACTGGGTAGATACCAGTTAGAACGCAAGCCAGGCCTTTCCTTAAATGGTGCACCTCAAAATCCACGTTTAGACTTCTTTTGAGGGGACACATGTGCATCCCAAGCTTGCTTTTTTTTTTCACAAGCTCTGTTTTCTAGACCATCTGGTCGTGCTTCTGCTCCTTTGAAAGCTACGCCTTATTAAATAGTCCTGGGAACTCAAGAAGGAAAGTCGCAGGAGGGGAAAAGGAAGGGGATTTCTGAGAGATGTGCTGTTCCTTAATAAAATAATAGTCTAAGAGGAGATCACAGCTTGTAACAACCAGTGAGATTCTGCTGCTGATATTCACTGTAAAACTCTTCTTCTCAGGGCTGTGATTCACCACCTAAATCCAGCTGCATCGTGCATGTGCTGCACAGCTCTCCGAAAGTTAAATGGGCCCCGGCACAGGGGTGAGTATTGTTCTATATTCATCCAAATTACAACATCCCATCTTTTGTTCTCAATTTGTTGGGAGAAACAGCTCTTATTATTTATTATTTGCCACTCCTATAAGACCCCAGATGAAGTCGTTGCACTAGGCCTTAGGCTGTTCCTTCTGGGAAATGCTTGAATAAATGAGTGAGAGGAAAGGAAAGAGGGGGACTTGTAGCTGCTGTGTTCCTTTTGGAGATGGGGAGGTGAGGCCTGGAAATTCAACAGTTTGCCCTGAGTCTAAGTAAGCAGTGGTGGCAGAATCAAGACAGCAACTCAGCTCTTCTCTGTTCAAGACAGAGCTACTCTTGTTGGCCATCATTTTCTATGACAGATGAAATACGTAGCCTTAAGATTGGCTGAGAAGTGGTTGTTTTAAAGATCAATGGTATTTATGAAAGAAGTCCTGCTGTCCTTTTTGCTCCTGCATAGTCATATTGCAGGGTGAGGACTTCTGTTTTTCCACCCAGGAACTTCAGTGCACCTCAGACATCTCAGATTTGCTATTTGTGAGGTTTTTTGTTTGGACTCTTCCTGCAGGTCCAAACACAATCACTGCTCCAGCAAAGCTGAAATCCTGGACGAGTGGCTGAAGCATTGAAATCCCATGAGGACAAAACTATGGAGTGGATAAAGAGGGCGTATCTGGGGATGCCAAAGACAAATAAAGCCCCAACAGAATTAGACAGTTATCCAAACTTTCAGTTACAGAGTAACCCTGGCCTTTGGGCACCCCGCCTGAGATGCATTAGGGCTGATATTCAGGATTCCCATGGGAAATGGACATCTAAGGCTTTTTTGGGGGGTCTGGATGTTGTGAAACTTGTGGCCTTATAGTAGACTTTGTATTGTCATCCTATCCTGTGAAAAACAAGTTGACTAACAAACTCCAGGAAGTTGTAATGTGCTTTGATCTAGCCTAAAATATGATCATGCCTGAGCCAGCGATATAAAGCCCAACAGTACTTTGAATTTATCTAAGTAATGGGCATGGAGAGTGAGAAAATCCAGTTATGTTTGTGTTCTCATAAGGAATAGAAATTCTTTAAATCTGGGACAGGGAAGTATAACTGGTGAGAAGGGTTAGGTTACTTTAGAGCCAGGTTAAATCATAACAACCAGCATGAGGTTGCTTACATTTCCCTATGGATGCAGATTTTGGATGAAGTGAAGCAGTGCTTGGGGTGACAGCTTGGTGTAACTCATTGGTCACCAAAAGGTAGAAATAGAGCAAAAGGAGTAGTTCATGTTTTTGCAGAAAAATAGGAAAGCATTCAGATAAACAAATGTGTAACCCCAGACACGAAGACACCAGCTTCTCTCCTCCTCACTGCTCTCCATTTCTGGTATGGATGTGACAAGCCTCTTTATTAATCCTGTCTGTTACGGGCTACAGATATTTTCATCTGTCCAACACTGTGGTGTTATAAGAAGCAATACAAATGCTATTTGCTATTTACTAGTAAGGAGTGCAGTGAAAAAGCTGCTGTTGCAAGATGAAGCATCCCTGTCAAGGCTACACCTCGTTCCAAGAGGCTGTCCATACCCGTTTCCCATGGGCTAGGAGTATGCTATTGCAATTCTTCATGAGATCTTTCTTACACAAGCTACAAACCTTGTAACATCTTTCATTCCCTTTGTCCAGACTAAGAGCAGATGTTGGGAGGAGATCCAGGCCTGTGTATTACACTTAGAAGAGGCCATATGTATAAATCCCCCTTCTTTCTACAGCTGTAATATACAGTGTATGCACCTTATTATCAGAGAGAGATCCAGAGCACGGGGCAAAGTATAGGGTAACCAGAATAATGCAGGGCCTTGGGAGATTTCTTGCTGTTCAGAAAAGCTGAAAGAATTTGATGTGGAAAGCCAAACTTGGGAGGAAAAGGACAGGGGTGAGGAAGGAGGAACCACTTTAAGTATAAAAATGCCTTAAGGGAATAGGGAAGTGAGAGGTTTCAGGGCTATATGAGCTAGTGTCACGTGCAGGGATAAGAAAACCTTGATTTAGGCTAGAGACGAGCCAGCAGGCAAGGAATTTGCTTCAGACAGAGAGTCCTTCATAGATCCTGCATGCTACTATAGCTAACAATCATGTCAATAGGGTTTAAAAGGTGCTTCAGAGGAATTGGGAAGCAAAGACAAATAAGGTGGGTGGCTGAGGGAGGAATGGAAAGTCCAGTGGTTACTGAGTGAGGTTTGAGTGTGATGAAAATCCTGGCTGTGCTCCAGTACAAGATTTCCTATCACATTAATTATATTGCAACAGGCTCCAGGGCTTTCTGTGATACAGACTTTGTATATCAGAAACGCTACGCAGACATCAGTGGTGGGGTAATGAGATAAGCTTGCTGTGTTGTCTCCAAGCCTTCCACTAGGCTGCCTTCAAAGGTGAAGCCTGAGACTCCTTGGTCCTGTTCCCTTTGCGCACGTGGGCAGAAAATGAATTATTTATGGAGAATGAGGAATAATCAGCTCTTGGAAATGTCATGTTTCTCTCAAAAATTAACTCCATCCCCTTCCCTTTTGTTAAAATACATATGCTCTTGGATGGCATTTTTGTGACAGTAAAAGGTGTTATTTGAAAAGTGTTTCTTGCTTTGAAAATATGGTTACCTAAACCTAGTTGAAGATACTGGGAGTATTGTGATACTGTCGCTATTTGTTGTGGGCAGAATCCTTGGCACGTTTTTAATGAAATTTTACCTGTTAAAACCAGTAGAAATGGCAGCTGCCACTGGTGATCAGGGTTTGCTACCACCTGGGACCCCAAAACCTAAAGAGAATAGATGGCAGCATGCATCAGATTTAATCCTTAGCCCTGATTTGCATTAAACCTCAGGTACCTCCTGTGTTCATTTCTTCTTCTGTCCTAGCCTGAAGGATTGGCCTGAAATTCCTTTCAGGGGCTGTCCCCAGCTGTCTCCTATATTCCTGTGGACCTTGTTTTCCTTGTTGGGTAGTGATATCACCTGGTATGAGGGATGCTGATCTAAATGGGAATAATAGCCTTCACTCCTTGCTTCTACAATGGATAATTTGCTCTTTTCTGTTCTTGTAGCCATGGGAAAGGGACTGAGGTAAAGACACTCTCTTTTTCCCCTCCAACAAAGAAGTTTTTCCGCTCCAACTGGGTGCACTGGATGGCAAATGGCCTTGCAACCATGGAAAGATAGAGAATCAGCATGAAAGAAGGGTGGTCTGGGAAAGAGAAACAGCAGCAGATCTAATACCATCCTGAACAGCAGTGAAACAAAAGCAAAAGCCACATAATATTGACAAAAGAAAAGGAAAGAGGAAGGAGCTGGGGTAGCTCCTGTGTTTTGCAGTCCTGACTGTGACCTGGATGTTAGGTAGATGACATGGAGCATCTCCAAATAATGTCTAAGTAACTTTGCTGGTTTTCTGTCATGGGGTGAGCTACGAGTGTAACAACCACCCTTCTCTGGAAAAGGCTGTAATGCAGTGGGTGTAAGCCAGAGTTGCCTTAGACCTGCGACGTAGAGGCTCTAAGGCCTGGTATTTACTGAGACAATTGGGGTAGGAATGAGGTTGGGTTTTAAGCCTCTTTTATAACTCGAGTGTGGAGGTGTAAGTTGAGGAGGACAGAAAACCAGTGGAGCCATGGTCATTGTGACCACACCACTATCATTCTCCTTTGTGGTAGACATGAAGACTGAAGCTTTGTGCTGGCCAAGGAACACATTAAATCAGGAAGTAGTCTTAGGAGGCCAACTCCAGATCCCTTTTTCTAACCAAAAGTGTGTGAAAGAGATGAGAATCGGGTCTATTCTGGCGAAGCCACCTGCCCCTCCCAGCCTTGTTGACACATTGGCTGTAAAGACGTGTCCTTTCCCTCTTTTAGTGTGGCCAAAGCAGAGTTAAACCTCCTTTTCCCTCTCTCCCCCCCCCAAAAAAGTGCATTATGGGATTATCTTTTCTGCCTCTCCCTCCTCTCTCCAGAGCTGTGTGTTTGAAATGATATCTATTTCTCTTTGTGACAGCACACCGTGACTGCTGCCTTGACATTCTCCCGAGCTGACATCCCGACCGGTATGACACTGATGCCTTTGGGCAGAAATCAGAGCCGGTTTGCTACATGCCTCTGTGTAGCCACGATGCCTGTAGCGCCTCGGAGAGCCCCCAGTGCCCTGGTGGGGAAATGGAGCGAGCACGTGGGCCCCAGATGAACTCCAAGAAGAGAGCAGGCATTATCCACAGCGATCCTGCTACCCATTTTCAGTTTTAAGTGTTCACATTGACGTGGTTTTTTCCTTCTTTTTTTTTTTTTTTCCTTTTCTCTCCCTTCTTCTCTTGCCTATGAGAGGGTTGGTTTCCTTTTTCTCCCTCGGTTGCAGAGTCCTTGGGGAGCTGGGCTTTCATGAGCTGGGAAAGGAGTGCACAAGCGTCTGATCAGCCCTTATTAGTGTTGAGAAAGATCTAATAGTTCCTGGCTTCTGGGACCATTACCTGTCATTTAGTTTTATTAAGTCAGTGATGAGAAAGTTTAAAATTAAAGGCTTTGTAAATTGTATTCCAGTTTGAAAGGGAGGCACCTACCAGGAAGTTAGTGCCGAAGCTTGCAGATGGGCTTCTGGGACCAATACCAGACCTGAGCATTTATCTTCAGCCGCTTTGACAAAGAACCTGTGCCAAGGCATGGAGGGGTTTGTGGCAAAGCCTCGGGGTATCCAGAAAGCTTCAGCTGAACCATATAATCCTTCCTTTGCCAGGCTACTCACATTTAGACCTCCAGCGACTGTTTAGGAAGAAGGGTGGTCTTCTGGTTGGGTCATAACCTAAAGCTCTGCGTTCCGGTTCAGCTGAAATGATACCAGGCAGCTCATTCAATCTCCTCATGATCGTTTCCTGATTCATAAAGAGGAAGAGCTAGTGTTACTATTGGTTATCTTTTTTCTTACCTGTTGCCTGTAGTCAGCTCTTTGGGACAGGTACTGTCCTTGACTCTTGTGCCTACAACAAAAGCTCCAACTCCTTTGAGTCTTCAAGGCAAAAATAAAGACTTTTGTTAAATCCGTAACAGAAAGCAAACAAAATGAGTGAGCCAGTGAGTTAAGAGAAACCTCTCATTCTCAGGGATTGTACCATTGTAGTATTCTCTGCTTTTGAGACTTGTCTTTGAATTAGCCATCCAAACTCACTTGCGAATGGAATACCCCAATTGCAATAAAGCAATCCAGCTAACTAATTATGGTGTGACAAGGGAGGCTTAGGGGCCAATCACAACAAAGAGCTGCTGTCACTTCTGCTTTCTCAGTTGGATAAAAGTCTCATGGTGACATTGCTCTGATGAGAAGCAGCATGAACTAGTGGTTGTAAGTACAGTCTGGGAATCAGAATCCTTGGTTATTGTGCTTCAACTTGTCTTTAACTCGAGTGACATGGGAGAAGTCACCTGGGGTCAGAACTTTAAGGTTGACTCCTGCCCATCCTTACATTGTTAAATACACAAATTGTGCTTACATGGCTTTACATGAAGATTTAAGGTTCACACTTTGTCTCTGTTAGGCAGAGTACAGTACTCCACCAAAGCACAGGGCTTATCCAGTTAATAATACATTGTGAAATTAAGTGTTTGTCTTCTGAAGGCAGAATGTATGAGGATGAAACAGAGATTCCCTTTAAAGTAAGGGTTTCTTGAAAAGTTTACCTCGGGTTCTCCCTGTGTAGCTTGGCATTTTTCATCTCCCTGTGCTTTGCCATTTTTATCTGGGTTTAACAGAGGTAAGATCTGTAAACCCCTCAGGCTGGAAGGGATGCCCTGTGACCATGAGCTCCAGCACCCATATAGCCAAGCTTCAGGCGTGAATCCACACTTTAAGGAAGGTTCACCTCTACTTAAAGAACCAGGATGGAGAGCAAAGTCTCACACCCTACAAACTCACCGTCAAAGATGGGTCTTTCACCTTCTTTCCCTAGAGAGCTTCCAGACCAGAGGGGCAGGAGGTGGGATAATATACCCAGAGGAACCAAGCCACAGAAGGGTAGATGAGAAGGGGCAATGCTCCTGCAGAGAGTAGGCACTGTGGGCAGCCTTGGACCTGGAATTCTGCCAAAGCGAGACTAAACATGTCTTAACTCCAGGCCATTCTTCCTCTCTTTCCATAGGCGTAACAGTTCCTTGACCTCAGCTAATTACCACATTCCCGTGAAGGAGGAGCGATGCCTCTCCCAACTTTCTCTGCTAGCATCATGAGAGAACTGATCTATGAGCTATTCAGTGGTTACTTACATCATTCTTGTGTTTCCAGCCCCGTGACTTGACCGCAAGGCTTTCAGAAGGTAATCTGGGGAGGTTTTATCAAATGTAAAATGTTCCTAGACATTACTGGAGCCATGATGTAATGAACCAAGACTTTTGTTCTTTAAATTCCACTTTGCTGAAAAACCACAGGCCCCAAAAAATTGTTCCAGAGAAGCTGAGGAGTTCTAAGAAAGAGGCTGAGATGTGCTGGGCTGAGCCATTCTGTGCTGCAGTGGTAGGAGAAAGGGGTTCCGACCAAGTCCTGTGTCTCTGGCTTAGTAGGGCCTGGACTGAACCTCCGATGTGGACAACAGCCTCTTGGTAACAACCGCCCCCATGTTTCTGCTGCTGTGATGGGAGGTGTTGCTGAAGGGAAAGGCAGCACGACCCGGCCTGCACGGTACCTCGCTACTCCCAGTTTGTTGAGTGTCTGAAGCTTTAGTAGTTGTTGTAATTGTGACTGTTCCCTTTTGGGGAAGACAATTCCAGCCCTAAATCTTGCCTCAAAAAAATCAAAAACTGCTTTCTTAGCATCACCTGTGCTGAAGCTGAGAACCTATTTTGCAGTATCTCAGTGTTTTGAAAGACCTTTAAAACCGCTTTTAGAGGGACAGTGATTCCCGAATCACTGTCCTGTCTGTGAAAGTCCTCCTGGCATATTTATATCTGCCAGACCAGGATGAGACTGGCCATGCTTTGATGCTTTGGATTTCAGTACCTGTTGAAATCCCCTGAACAAATGGTGCTATTAATTACGGGGCCTGGCTTTGATGAATGATGCATAGGGGACAACATTTCATTTTGTCTAGGGGGAGGTGAGCGGGATGGGGCGTTTCTGAGTGTTCAGTGATGCAGGAGAGGTCCTGGGTGTTGCCTGATCAAGGGGAAGTTGCTTCCTCTCTCTAGAGTGCTGTAAAGTCAGTGTCAAGTCACTGTGGCATCTGGGTTATGTCACCTCCTGATGGGGCTACCTCTTTATACATCAGATTTGCTCAGACAAAAACCAATTCAGCCCTTTACCTAAAAAGCTTTTAGAATTACTCTAAGGGTTACAAATAACTTTGTCCTAAATGGCCTCTGCCTGCCTGAGGGACAGCCCCATCCCCAGGCCATTTTCACACCAGAGCTATGAGTTTGGGGTTCAGATTCTTACTCAGACTCGTGAGGCGGTGGAAGGCCACGGGGTGTGCTCAGGGAGGGCCCCAGGATCTTAGCACCGTTTCCTTCCCCACATCCTTTTGAAACTCTCCAGTTGGTGAGCAGGAGTCTTACAAAAGCTGTTCATGTGACAAGGTTATAAGAAAGGCTTGTTCCTGAAGTGATTAAAAAAAGGGGTTTCCATAGTTTTGATTTAGTAGATAGCCAAGTTATAATTTATTTGTGTGTATTGTTACAAAATAACAAGGAACAAATTGGAGTGCGTGATGTTCTCCTGTGGCCAAGAGGAGTCTCAGCAAAGAGGAGGCGTGATTTCTTTTAACTGAGTTTAGCTGTTTACACTGTAGCTGTTTACATGATTTAGTCACCCATATTCCAGTTCAGTGATTCACTTTGGGATAATCTGAATCACGCCTTGGAAATTTCTATCCCTTATTATTGACTGTAAAGGTTTTCTAATGATGCTGGCTTAGGTGAAGAAATCTGTACTGCATCCATCTGCCTTTGTCAGAATTAGAGCCAAGGTGTCGGGGAGAGAGAGTAAGTGTCAGGGTCTGAGTGAGGGAAACCTCACTGCAGTAACAGGGCAAAAGTTTGTTCAACAGATATGGAGGTCCAGGGAAGAAGTAAGTTTTGGGAAGGCAGGAAGATTGTGGCTAGACAAGCAAAGGCAGATCTGGGGAAGTAGAAGTTCGAGAATGAAGGTCAATGAAGAGGAAATGTACATAGGAGAACAGAACTGGGGATGAGAAAGAGTTTTCATATCTGTTCTAGTTTAGAGCAAGCAAAACTTGAGAACTTGAAACTAGAAAACTAATCACCCCAGAATAAACCAGTGCTGATGGCATGTGGCTATGAGATGGGAAACAAAAGCTCAGGTCTCTACCTTATTCATATCATGGACTAGAGCCAGAGTCTTCCCGTGGGGTCTGAGTGGCTCAGATCCCATGGAAGGCTGAGAGGGCTTCTGTAGCTTGTCTTCCCAGAAGCATTCAGGTTTAGTACACATAAATACTTGCAAGTAGTCTGAAACTCATATACCCCACATTACACATGGTAACCCTAAAAACGATACATGGAGTGGCAGAAGAAATTCCATGCAGGACCTGAGAATGTACTCTGTTTGAATCTCTTTATTCTTTTTGTGAGAAATTTCAGTTTAACCCAATTGAGCTTTCTCAATGAAATTTTACTGAAAAATTTCCTCAACAGCTCTCATAAAGGAGGCTTTGGAGTCAGGATGACCAGAAGAACCTTTCAAGTAATAAGTTTAATATAAATACAAGGGAATAAATTGTGACATGAGTGGCTAAATAGAATGCAGTAGTCATTGCCAAGGAATACAATGGCCAAAGTCATAAATATGTTCACAGAAATGATAGCCAGGTGTTACAGGGAAAGATCAGTCATTGGAAGACCTGGTTTTCATGTCCTCCCTTAAGCAGCCTGCCCGTGCCTTCTGGTGGAGGTCAGGTACTGAGCTAGGCTCGTTTTTGGCCTGACTCAGAATGGCATTTCTTATTCCTGTCCTAAGTACTTGCACATCTTCTTGCCCCTGTGATGGTACTGGAAGATCACACTGGTTTTTGGTCGGTCTGGTGTACCTGCTGCTTTTGTGTCCTGTCTACATACGTTGACATGTAGGGTATGTCCATACTGTAACTATGTGTTAGTGGCCAGATGCCTTTTCTACATACACGTAGGACTGAGAGGATATTACCCTCTGGCTGTGCAATGGCCCAGACCAGGCACCCTCACTTCTGTTTCCAAACAGATTCCAAAAATACAGGGCAGGGCGTAAACTCCAGAAATTTGTTTTCCAATTAGACAATGAAGCTGAGAATTAAAGACAAGTGTGAACCCTCTTCCAGCTCCTTCTGTCATTTGACCATGCTCGTGCCGCGTGTCGGTACGAACCGTTGAGACATCTGGAATGGGTTCATGTGAGTCCGTGGGTTTTGGATCATTTTGCGTGGGAAATCCCTCTGTCTTCTGCTCATTTCACTGACAGGCAGCTCATGCCTCCGCATGACAAAATAGAGACAGACCCTTTGCGGAGCATAATAGAGGAGGATGTTCTGATTGTGATCCAAAATTGTTCTCACAATAACATCATCTGACTAGTTTAGCCCTCCAGATGGGGCAGGCTCTTACATCTAGCACGGAGATATAAAGTATAAATATCTAGAAACCATCTTGTTGTTAGTTCAAGGCAAAACCTGCTCCCACCCTCTTCAGCTTTACATGTGTTTAATTCCAGTGATCCAGTTTCTGCCTGGTGTTAACCATCGCCGCACTCGAGTCTTCCCAGCTGAGGATCTGTTTCCTACCATTCAGCTGAACGACGCCCAACTGAGGTGAGTAGACACCTGCAATCTCAGCCTGAGCGAGGCATTAGAACATATTCTTGGCTGAAACTGGGCCTAAGAGTGGGTGAAACTTGGCACGGAGGGGGCACACGAAACGAACGCCCCGTGAAACACATTTAGAAAGTAGGTAGGGTATAAACTTGGAGCCAACGTTTACTGCATTTTTGTGCGGTTATGGGGCAGCTGTCTGACCTCCTCACCTAATTTGCAAATAATCTTGTCAGGACAAATTAGTCCGTGCTGAGCCTCTGCTGTTGAGACTAGATGGTTATCAGGACCCGCACTAGTGAATTTTAAGGTAGTTCTGGTATCTCTGCAGTATAGTGGAGTCACAGGGGTAGCGACTGCAGTGCAGAGATATGCTTTTGTATTAAACAAAATATACACAAAAAACCTGTTCTACAGAAACCTGGAATTAATGGTCTTCCTGTCTGGTTTCTTTCAGGCCATTTTTGCTACAGGAGTAAGTGTTGAAAATAAAGGTTTAAACTACATTTGAAACTGCAGCTCTGAACGCTGTGAATTGCTTAATTCATCTTAATAGAGGTGTTCACTCTGAACCCGAAAAGCTTTTAGTTGAGATTTAGCCTGTGGTTTGATCTTACAAATTGCTTGGTGGTAACATTGGTTTAAGACATTGTTGTCTCCTGGCCTCTTGTTCTTTCTGCTGTGCTGGCACAGCTACTGCTGTGGTTGGGAACCAGTTGGGAGGAGCCATGCAACTTGGCCAAAAAAAAGGAAAAAAAAAAAGAAAGAAAATAAAAAAGGTTTAGTGTGTTTGTTTGTTTGTTTGTTTGTTTAAAGCAGGAGAAGTTCCTCTGTCTGGTTCAATGCCTGGTCACAGAGTTTTCCTGGCACAAATGACTGGAAAGAGCACTTTGGCCTGGATGGGAAATGCGCAGCGGAGGGTGAAAGGTGAGCAGCAATTACTGGTTCTGGCAATGCCACCGTGTACTTTTTAATATCAGACCATGATCTGGAACTGATCTCAACATGTGAAAAATGCTCAAATACCTTCAAAATTGTTGGTCTTAATCTTCGCTTTTAGGTGTCTTGGCAGACACTTCCAATTTGTGTCCTTATCTCACAGTCTCCAGCCATCTTCAAAGGCTTTTTCGGCTTCTTGTGTTTTGCAACTTCAAAACCCTGCACCCCACTGGTATTGAAAACGTGTGAATGAACAAAATAATTGGAGTTGAATGACAATGTAAGTATCAGTTGTCACTGCAAGGAATGTTTCCTTCATTTCCAAAATGAGTTCATTGAGAAAGAACCCGGTTTAATATAAATGAAAGCAGGGTTTCCACGGTGACTTTCTCAAATTTAGAAGATCTTGTCATTTAAATCCAGTTTGCCATGGAACATAAAGATCATTTGCTATATACCACGTCAAACCAGCAAAAAACCCTATATAAAGAACAGGCTTTCAAGACACTAGAAAGTGGGAAATTACTCTCACTGAAAGTTTGCCACCCCCCTCCCAGAAACGGAGTTGCCTGATAAATAAATTCCCTGCAAACATTAAAAAAACAAGCAAACCCAGAACAGTGGAATACCAGAATGGTTTGGTTACAGAAATGTTTGCTTTCTTTAATGAATTATGGTGGTTTTGATGAAATTTCCATTTGCAAATCTGAGTTGTACTTGACAAGGAGAAAATTTGTATCTCCAAAGCCTGTGAAAAAAATATCTGTCCCTCTGTCTCTCCGTCCACAGAACAAAAGTCAAATAGTTTCCAAACAGCGTCTGGCGTACATGCTGAAAGTGAAACTTAATGAAGTCTTTTTGACTATAAATAGCCAAATACCCAAATATTATAGTGCACTGCCACAGCTTGAAATCTCAGGTATGTCCATTGATTAACGTATCTCATTAATGAAGCTGCTGGGCCCCAAAGCATGGAATTTGCTGCTGCTTTCGCTGGGAACCTCATGCCAGCAGCTGCCCCTGCGTGTGACAGGCCAGGAACCCCTTTCTGCTCCATCTCCATCCTTTACTGCAGTGCCCCAGCCTGTGAAAAAGAAAAAGAGAGGAATTTCTGCTTTGATTTCTTTGCAGCGACATGCAGACAGAAGCAGCTCAAGGGAATCCTGCACAGCAGAGGTTAATGTGACCCACATATAATTGTGTGAAAAGATGCCACTCTGCGCCTTTGTCAAAGAGGCTTCTTGTTACAACCCAAGCTATCTAGTCCCCAGCCCCTTCAGCAAAGCACAGTTTTCTTGCATTAAATCACCACTGCCCTCTTGCCAGCTGCTTAGAGTTTGCACATTATACAGAGGAGATATATAATATATATTTATATATTTTTAAAATGTGACAGATTGTCTTGTAACATATGTAGTATTGCCTTGAAATGAACTACGTGCATGTGATGGCCGAGCCAGCAGACCGTGTGTGTGTGTGTGTGCGTGTGGTGGTTTGTATTTTTTTCCTTCTGTTGGAAATCTGAGAGGCTGGGACACTTGAGCTTTTCATGTTGCTTCTCTCTGAAATATTCATGACGAGTTGACGACCTTGATTCTTTGATACCTGCCATTTATTTATGTGCCACTGACGATAACTGCTGCTAAGTACATATGTCAGTGACATGGTTGAGTGAGTTGGATGATAAGGAGACGGAGGGCATCTGAGGGATGTGTGGGCTGGAATAAGATTACTTTATAAACTCTGGGGGCATTTTAGGAGACTGCCATGCCATCTTACTCACCCCACTCTGTTTTTCTGACTAAAGCCTGTTTTATTTGCTTCTTCTCCAGCTTTTTCTTTCAGCTTGGAAATCTGCTTGTTCACTGCTACTTTTCGTAAAGATGATCATTGGCTCGTTATCAAGTGAATTGCTAATGAATTAGTCGGTTACACTTACGTTTTTAAAAAGGAGATGCAAGTCTGGGGAGACCCAAGGAGTTCTTCTCAAGCGAGAAACAGATCCTCATTGAAATGGACTCCAGGGAGTTGGTTAGATGATCAGGGGCAGTTTGGTACTCTCTGTAAAGATGAGGGTAGAGCAAAGGAAGATAAGAAGAAGAGTAGGTAAGCAGGTAGGCACCAGTATCACATATAACCTTGTAAATGTGAAACTTAAGCAGGCAAATCTCATTGCTTCTGAGTGATCCCATTCTTTGGAAGGATTGTAACCTGCAAGGCACCAGGCAGAAGGTTTTGAAGGTGGGGCTAAATACGTTAACAGAAAGGGTTACGGAAGTGATGAAATAATGGAATATGGATATAGTATAATGAAAGAGTTCCTGAGTGAAAATTACATCAAGTCCAACATGAACCAGTCTTCACTGTGATTGGGAAGGCAAAGACATATATCATTGAAGAGACTTCACTGGATCAAGGAGTAGATGTGGTTCCTTTTGGCTGCGAGTTATTCCATGGGCTTGCAGAGACGTAACTTGTGGCAGGACCTGGATTCATCCTGCTTAACTTCAGTTGTTTAGTTGAAGGATTCCCTGTTGTCCTTGCCTGGTTGACTTGCCGTAGGCACCTGTGCTTTCTGCAGTGGTGATTGAGGGAGTGAAGGGTGGTGCTTTCCTGACTCGGATACCCAAGTTCAAACTGGATTTCGGATGGGAATTGGAAGGGTGAAATGGAGACAGTTGGTCCCCTACTGTTGGATGCTGAAGAAGGGACTCTGATGAGTAGATGTATTGACAGAGTTTTTCTTCACCTGTGAAGAGAGGGAAGCCAGAGCAAGGGAGGTGGTGGAGGAGAACCTCTCCTACAGATTCTCTTCTCACTGTAGAGGTAATTGCAGCACTGTCTCTTTCTTGGGCTTTCTTTTTTCCCTTTCAGAAGTCACAGTAAGCACACATCTGTATTGCAGTGTACATCCTCATGAAGGTAACTTTTCTTCTCTGTAAAAAAGTATGGGGAAAAGAAAGAGGACACAAGGGTAGAGTTAAAATTTAAAAGGTACAAGAGGCTTCTGCATGTGCTTCCTGAACCACAGCCCTTCGAGAGAGGCAGGAGATAAGGTGGCTCAGGGAATGCAGCTGAGTCCAGAGAGGCATTTATTTAAGATTGATATCGAACCTTGGAATTGTCAGTGGGAGGTTTTTTTGAGGAAGGAACAGGATGTTGCCAGGAGGGAGGGAGGCTGGCCAGGATGATTTATTATAAGAGGTCAGTAGCAGGAAGTCACTGGAGATATGCGATGGTCTAAAACACAGGCCAAGGAACCCGGGTGAGGACATCGTTTTATGCTCTGAGATTCTGGCTCCTCAAAATCGGGCCAAGAGAGTGACTGGGTGGTCTAATTTAGGGTCATCCTTGGTGGTCCTGCATACATGTGTTTTGGTCAGCTTCCTTGTCTGCGTGTCTGTGTCTCTGCACAGTGACCCATCCGGCTCTGGGGTCTGTTTTGCAGGCTTGTACCATTAAAAAAAAAATCACTGCACTTGGAAGAGAGACTTCAGGCCTTTCTTAGGGCAATAAGTCATTTGGTGCTTACACAGATAATTGTGCACATGGGGGCTACTGAGAGGATGAAGTAGTTGTATTTATCATTAGGCTCCTCTCCCCCGATAGGAAAATTCCCTGTGACACAAGAAATGAAAAGACTGACAAGGGAAGAGGAGTCACAGCTGGGAATCACCTTTCAGGCCATAAGCAGCATTGGAAAATTCAGCTGGATGTAAAGCTTGAACTAGTTGTCAGTCTGAAATCTGCAGCTCCATGTCAATGTAGTGGCCCGTTTATCTGGAACAGGACTACTGCGGACGTCGCTGCTTTTGGATACCGGTGACTATAAATAAATTATTGACAATTAGGCACAGCTGCCTTCTGTCACACTACTCCTGAGTGTCCTTTATGTGTGTTTTGCTGTCCTCTCCTCTGACCCGGTGAAACCTGGAGTCCTCTTGCGTCAGGATCAGTTGTCCTTCCTGAGAAGACAGACGCCGTCACAGAGAACGCCCAGGTCAAGCAGGCAGGAGTGTGGAAGAAGGGATTTAGGCTCCTGGGAAATGCAGCCCAGTTGAGAAGGCAGCTGGTGAGCAGTGCTTTGGAGTGAATGGGAGGATGCTCTTTGACTTCAGATGACCTTAAATGACTTGTCAAAGCTCACAGAGAAGAGTTAGTGCTTGGGTACAGGGCTAGGTTCGTATCTTCTTTGTAGGGGTGAATATCTAGACAATTCTCCATTATCCCTGTTGAGCTTCCCATTACTGCAAGCTGGGCTGTGTTGGGGTTTCTCTCAGCGCGTTCAAGCCCTGCTGCTGTGCTTTTGTTTCTTTCTGCAGCTATTCTGGCTGTTCCTGCTGATAATAGCTCGGATTAGATCTGCACAAGGGGGTAACATCTGAGCTTTTAATGTTGTCCTTTTATCTAGTGTCCTCCAGCTCGTGGTTCTGTTGTCCCTGCACAGCTTGGTATGTGGTGATGTTCACTCTCCTGCTTACACTCCGTGAATGATTTATCATGTGTTATCAGTAGGACTCTGTACAGTGTCCAGGGACAATGTTTTCTTCCATCTGGTTCCAAGCTGGTGGAACACCCTTCCATATGGTTTTCACATGTGGTTCTCCTAGTACCTCCTTTCTATTTTTTCCCTCTGGATTCATCATTATGCAGTTTGTCTAACAAGTATACTTTGTTTCACTTTATAAATTAGTCACATGCATGAATTAGAACTTCAGCAAATGTGGATATTTCTTAAATGACAGACGAAACCTTCATAGCTGGATGAATCCATCTTCTGGAAGAGATATCCAGTCCCACGACATACTGGAAATTAACTGCTGCAGTGTTTCACGACACTCTTCAGTCCTATCGCTTGTTCTGGAATAATCTTATCTCATAACGTGGGGGAAAGTCTTTTAGTCCTGTTCTCTATTATGAAGGTGCTGGTTGCAGTTGTAGGTTCATGATGGGGGCAGGACAGAGACCACGAAAACATTTTTTTATGTAAATCGTCTTGAGACACAGACAGTGATTCACAATGGCTTGACACTGGGCACTCCAGGAGACACACAGCTCTGTCTCACCAGTCTCTTTTGAGTGATCCAACCTGAAAACCAACTCCTCTGTCAGAATCACTTGCTGCTAAGAGTTGCTGGTCTTTACAGATAACTTTTCTCTGTGGTCTTTGTTGATTTTATGTTGTTAGACCTGGTAACACGCTTTTATCTTATCTGGCCTTTTCTCTTCTTTGCTCTCCATGTTGTTTGCAATTCCAGAATAAATATGCAGACCGCCTGCCCCTGCAGGCCAGTGCACTCTGTTCCTCCCCCGAGAGCGTGCAAATATTTGCAGCTCACCAGCCTGCAGGCCCTGAGACGTGAGCGGTGACACGAGGAGGTGCAGCAGAGGGCAGGGGTGGAAGGCCACCGGGTGTGAAACTCGCACACGGCAGCCAGTGCAGTTGGCTTGGAGCATTGGGCAAGCACTTGCCTTGTCTTCAGAGCAACGGGAAAGAGGGGACATGATTTTGGGGGTGTACGGGTAAATGTGCACACCCGCCTGAGTTTGTGGTGAGGGCTGTAAGTGTGACGCTGACAGACTTCAGCTAGAGAATGCGTGTGTGTAGCAAGTTCTCAGGGACAGCAACAGGGATGGTGCTCCAAGATAAATGCCATTTTTTGGCTTCATCCGTCTTGCTTCCAGGCTCCTGTGCTTCAAAATAGGACATATATCATGTGTGTATGCTGTGTGTTTGTAATGTGTTGGGGCATGTTGGTGTGCAGGGATGCGTGTACTATCTGAGTGAATCACAGAATTGTCTAGATTGGAAGGGGCCTTTAAGGTCATCAAGTCCAACCATCAACCTAATAGTCAGGAAACCACCACTAACCTGTGTCCCTCAGCACCACATCTACCTGTCTTTTAAATACCTCCAGGGATGGTGACTCCACCATTTCCCTGGGCAGCCTGTTCTAGTGTTCAGTAACCCTTTTGGTGAAGAAATTTCTCCTAATATCTGTCCTAAACCTCCCGTGGTGCAACTTGAGGCCATTTCATCTTGTCCTGTCACCTGTAACTTGGGAGAAGAGGCGGACACCCACCTCTCTACAACCTCTTTTCAGGTAGTTCTATTGGCCAGGTTAGACACTTTGTCTTGAGTTTTCTGCCCTTGCAGATGCACCTTGTATCTGTTGAGGATTCAGATCTTATCCCTTTACAGAAGGGATGATGGAGCCAGAAAAATATTCAAGATGGGAAGTGTCTTTAGGCCTTTCTACCCCTTTTAGTTTCTCCTTGGAAAGAAGCAGTCTTTCCACAGTGTTGCAAGAGGGGACACTTTGTTTGAATCCCTTTCCCCACTGCTTGTAGTGTTCTCATGAGTTTCAGGAGGTGTTTCACCTTCAGAAAGTCCTGCATCTGAAGTGACTGGCATCTTAGAACTGATGTAGAGTTCTGTAGAATATCACCCCTACTTTGTGCCCCATTTGTAAGCAGAAGATCTTAAGTAGCTTGCGGTGATGGTGCCTGTCTAAAGAGAAATAAGCCATTGCTAGAGCTATTGCAGCCATCACACCATGGAGCGTGTTAAGTAGTAAGTTTGTAAACTGTTGAGGCCAATATAAGCCAGTATTCTTACCAGAAAAAGATTTTTCCACTTCTCCTCCTTTCTTTAGCTGCTGCTTTCCCATGCTTTCTCCTCCTTTGGTAGCACAAACGTTCTCACAGCTGCATGGTGAAGTCCCCCAAAATCTCAGAAAGGAATTCTGGTTGTTTTTACCTTAGATCTAGTCCCTAATTCAACTGTGGTGCTCATTTATGGTGGTGTCACTCTTCCTGTGAGGGGCTGGGCAGGAGGAGAAGCAGGAGGGTAGGTACTACTAGATGAGACGTGCTATTTCGCCCTTTTGAGGGCACCTCCCCACTGTCTCCCTCAATGACTCCCCACATGTCCTCCTGTCTCTCTCACCTCACTTAATTTCTTTGATTCGGAGCCGCCTCTGGGTTGGCCGAGAGGGTTTCTTTTTGTTGGTTTTGGGGGGGGTTTTGTTGTTTGCTCACTGTTGCCTTTTCCCAGTTTGAAGTTTGCCGCCTTCTGGCCTCTGGGCCAGTGCCCCTTCTCTGCGCCGTGGGGCCACGCGGTGCACGCTGTGTTATCATGGGGGAGGCTGTTCCGTTTCCATCTGGGGCTTCTGGTCTGGATTGGATCCATCGTGCCGGCAGGTCTGATTGATGGCCTTATTGACAATCAGGTTGACCCTTGTTCAGCAGGCTGACATGCTCCGTATTTCACGGGCTGGCGTTTGATGCGTATCAAAGAGGTGGTCAGGTCATCAGAACAGCCAATTAAAACAATAAAGAGGGAGGAGTGGAAGATGAGGTTTTAACCCTTTCCAGCCCATCACAAACATCTTTATCGAGTGGAATTATTTTTTTCTGCCAGGACAAGGACTGGGAGGGAGGTAAAAACAAAGATCCATCTCTGTAACGTTTATCTGTGAGAACTCTTTAAAAATTGAGTAAGCAGAGATCAGGCAACAATTAACTGTCTATATAGTTGACAGTTATTTAAAGTCTGGAATGAGACTGGATCAATTGCCTTCCTTTCAGTTTTGTTGGGTTTTTTTCTGAACAGAGTATTATAAAGGAGACTGTGAAATTCAGCATAGGTTAATGGATATATAATAATACATCTCAAGCACTGCTTGGAAGACAAGAATTTTGTGTCATCGCTGTTGTTATGTGAAAAGGAGGAAGGCATTCCCACTGCTGCTGCTGGTAGCTGGCAGAAGGCAATAAATTTAGGAGTTATTTAGCATCAGCTTCTGAATAATGGTATGAGAAGAACATGCTCCTTGCATGAGGAACCTAATGAGGGAGAAGTGCTAGAGCCAGGAATTAAGGGAACCACTGGGATCGTGGGTGATACAAGATCTTTCTGGCAGTGGCTGATGTTCATACCAGTGCAGGGTCGTAGTTGCTTCATCGTTCATTTTGGGGCTGTGTTTTAAGATAATGCAGCCTTTCCTAAGATGCCAGCAAAACTGCACTGGACACCAGACTTTTTTTGCCTGATGAGCTTTAACCCACACTTGCACTGAAGTTTCCAGGTATCAGTTTTAATGGAAATGCTAACAAAATAAAGCTTGGATCGGGGTTAAGTGTAGAAAGTTTCTTTTTTGAACAGTTCATCACATCCAGACTCCAGTCCTCGTTCAGACACAGAACTTCAGGGTGGCTTCATCTGTGCTGTACTTCAGTTTCCAGCCTATAAGTGGGGAACAACTGCCTTGTTTTCCAAAGGACATTAAAATCTATGAAACACAATGATGCTGAGAACTATCTTGGTGTTTGAATAAGACAAAAAAATCCCCCTGCAAAAGCTGCCTCGCTATACTTGCAGTGCAGCACACGCTCCACTTCACCTGCTTGTACTTGTTCAGTTTTTGCTTTAATATCGTAATCTAACTAATGCAAAGGCATCGAATCCATTTTCTGACTGTTGGGTAAATGATGGTTAAGTGTCAGGAGATTTATTTAATTGTCTAGCTATTAAAAAAAAAAAGGTAGGTCTGCTGAGTGAAAGCTTTTATGCTTTTAAATGAGGTATTGTTGTGATTAGAGTTTAAACAGCAATGATTTCCTCAAAAATGCATTGGCAATAATCACTGGCTTGTTTGATTGTCCACATAACTGTACCACCCGCACTGCCAAGAAACTCATCTGAACCACCAATGATAATAATAGCTATTTTTTTCCATTAAGTGTGCAGCAGATACAGCATTCAGGGACAGGAACATCTTCATTAGGCAGTACGGAAAGTGAACACGCTGTTCACAAATCAGCCTCCAGAATAATGGACTAGAGAGACTTCAGAGGTGAGGGATGGAGGTTGTTGGGGGTGGGAGAGGGGCTTAAAGCTTCATGAACCACATACAGAGAGGATTTTAGTGGGATACGAGCAATTGATTCCCTTAAGTATCTTCGAAGAGGCCAGTCTAGAGGTGGAGAAACTCCAGATGAGTCATTATAATACTGCTTAGTCCTGTCACAGTGTCTCAATGATCATTTCACTCTTTTCTATTTCTTTAATTAAAAAAGCCAAGAATACAAAGCATCTGGCATAATCAGGAAGAGCAGCAGAATGCTGACAGGTTTCTGAGGTGAGCTGATGACCTGCAGGTGAGAAAACGGCTGCCCTTCAGGTTACCTGCATGTCTCAGGGAGTGCTGAAAATCCTAGACATTTGTGAAATGCAAACAAGCCAAACTCTTTCTTCATGATTTTTTTTTCCATGGGAAATCTGTTTCCCCGGTAAATGCCACTTCCCTGCTTGCTCTTGTCCCAGAAATCCATCCTGTGCTGGGAGGGCAGCTCGGGGTGAATCTTTGCCAGAGCATTTGCTGCAGGGGGTTGTAAGGGGCCTGGCCTCTAGAAAAACACCCAAGGGCAGAGAAAGATACTCTCCTCTGTTCTTCTTTGCATCGTTCCTTTCTTAATTTTGCNCTCTTCTCAGTTTCCAACTACACAGGGGAAACACTGTGCTATACTGTCCCTCTTAGGGCTTTATATCATCCACAGAAGTGTACTGTCTGACAGCAGTATTGAATTTCTTTCTGGGATTTCTTTAACTATTCACCTCTTCTATTTTGGGGGGGGTAAAAACTGGCAAAGATAAAGTATGATATTAATTTAGATTAAAAATGCTCGAGTTTTATTTTAATTTATGTTGAATATACTGAAAGGAGGGGCTAAATGCAGTCCTTCAGGGTTGGAGGGGGTACCTGTATAAACTTCTTGCTGATAATACAATAGTCTTTAGGAGGAGGAAAGTGTGCCCTGAGGGTGGTGAGGTGCTGGATTGCTGTGCTAGCCTCCTCTGGAAGGCTGCTCCACAGCCAGATTGGTTTTGCTGGAAACACTTTGCTGGGCTTTGTGACCTGTGAGTTTCTGGAAAAACATCTGCATTGGCAGGGCTCTTGGTGAGGGAGACAAGACCTCACCTAACCTAAGACTTCAGCCTAAGTAACTCCTGTTCCTTTACCAGCTCACATCACCTTGGTTATAGCAGAGACACAAGTTCAAATAGGAAATATGCAGTGCTTTACTCCTGTAGCTCTTACATCTGTAAATTAAGGTTTTTTTCCCTGCTGTCAACCCAGTACCTTCATAACCCCTGAAGTCAGACAAATGTAAAGAGTAACTCCTAAGTGCAGGTTTTCCTGCGTGTGTCCTACCTTCATCCAGGCGTTGGCTCTGTCCTGCTCTGATTTGGTCCTTCTCTGATGTGCTCAAATGTACTCATGCCCTTCCTTAGACACCCCCCTGGCCCTCTGTGCCCCAGGCAGCTGCTGGTGCTAATGGCTTGGCCAGTCCTGCAGCTCCTGTGGCTCTGCGTGGAGTGCTCGCAAGTCCATGCTGTTGGCTTCCTGTCGTATTTCATGGCTCTTGATGGCAGCTCAGCTGAGGAGTTATGAAACTCATATCCTCCCTGCCTAGGAGAAAAGATTTAATATCCCAGAGGGTTAGCGTAGGAAGTTGTACCAGAGGGAAGAAGGCGGGGGTTAAAGCTCCAGGTCCTTCACAAATCTATGCAAGTCAAGGTTTCCAAAGGTTGGAAAGCTGTGAATTAAACCAGCTGAATTACGTGCGTGGCACAGTGTTATAGCACTTCTGCTGAATTCCCTTCCCCACCAGTAATTCCAGGATTTACGTTTGGAGGAAATGGCCTTGTTTCAGTTGGTGATGGATTTCACTTAACTCACAGAATGCTTGGTGATCAGGAATGGCAGTCCCATGCTAAAATCTGTCATCTGTTCCTCTGTGTTGCTCTGGGGTCACACATTAGGATTGGGTCTTGGTACCAACAGCAAACATCGCATATTGGGATTTCCAGGAGGAGCTGGATTGATCCTTCTGTGCAGTGGGTCAGATGAAAGTCTGTTCCGTGTGTTGGGCTGACAACGTATGGAGATCTCCAGGTCATTCAAAGGTGAATGCTGTGCACAAGCTATTCCTTGCAGTGGAAGGGGCCAAGGGCACAGATGAAGATTTGATGTGATCTTCAAGCTAGTCTGTGCTCAAAAAAAACAACTAATGAAGCAAAAGTCACATGTATGGTGTTGTATCTGTAGCATGTACGGTTTCAGGATCGTGTAGGCACCCTGGCACGGCTTGTATCGTGACACAAATCATTATTCTGTGCTTAAGGAAAAAGGTTGGTTGTAGTTTCTTTTTTCTTTCAATTGTACTGTCCCTCTAAAAATAAAACTTTACCATTTACATGGCCTAAATCTCAAAGCCGCAGCCTGGCTTTGTCTGGCAGCAGTTGTGGTGCAGCCAAGTGTCAAGGATTAGAAGAAGAGCTTTAATTTAGTCACATTTTACTGATGGTTTTCCTTTAAAAAAAAATTAAAAATGTGTTTATTTTTATAATGAGCAATAATGAATTAGTAGCTTAAAAAAAAAGGATTTCTTTTTCTTCCTTAAAAGATTAAAAGCTTCATCTCCACTCCAAACTCACCCAAAATATTTCAGTACCAAATTACTTTGAAATCCACAAAAATGGAAAAAGAATTTAGAATAGATGGAAAAAAATAACTGAAACGCTGCATAGATGGACAATTTCATGTAATGAATGAAAGCAGTTTAATGAAAAACTCTGAAACCAAAATAAAATAAAATATTGATGTTCAGATGGCAAATATTTTTGGACAAACAAATTTCAGTCTTAAAAGAATAACAATTGCTGTCTGGCTCTTGGGAACCTTTATTTTTGTCCTCATGGATGTGTCTGATATGGAGCTGTCTGGTTGCTCATTACCAGACTCCTTTTAGTGAAGCTGTTTGTTTCTGCCACATGGGCCTTTCTCATCTGCCCCTTCTGACATGAGACATCAGAAGCAGGAGCAGAAGCTATTCAATCATAGTGACAGAACCCCCTTTTTTGGATGGTAAAACGTTCTGTTGGCTTTGTATATATAACCTCATGTTTGTCTCTATGTTTGCATCCAGCGCATTTGATGGAGATAGAGCATGAAGGGTTGTTCTGTGAGATTCCTGCCCCATTCTGTAGAGCTTAAAAGAAAGGATCCAAAATTTCAAGTGTTTATTCAGGCTGGTGAGCAAGGAAGGAATAGCTTGTTGGGGCACACTAGGGTTTGTCCTAAATTTTGGTCTGTCTGTAGTGGGAATGGTGTACGTGTCATCCAAAAGTCCATGGTAAACTCATCAGGTAGATGATTGAGAAAGTGTTACTGGGGATATCTACAGATTTTGTCAACCCTACACCAAGTATATCTTCCCAAAAGCACCTAAGGTAGTCTTATGAACGTGAGGTTGCCCCGGTTGGAGGTGTGGAGGACCTGGAGTTTGCTTACATGGGCTTGATTCCCAAATCAGGCACTGGCCTGCAAAGTGGCCTTGGCCAAAGTCACTTCACTGTTTTGTGCTTCGTTCCCCTGACCATGAAATGGGGATGATAACCAGCTCGGCTGATGACAAGTGTGAAAGGAGAAATAAGTGTTCTCATTTGACGTTTGTCAGGATGCGGGATGCTGACCTAGATCTGCGCAATCAAACTGCATATAAGCTACATAGTCTAGTTTTATAGGACAGCATCTATGCAGATTTAGCCTGGCTGGCAACTCCCTGCCAACCATGAAGGTTACAAACATCAATATAAGGCAAACAGACCGTCTGATACTCACTATTTAAAAGGGAAGACATATGACTTCTCAGGCAGCAAATTCCCTGGAAGAATAAAAGGAAACTTGTAAGGCCTAGGTCTGTTGGTGGTGGCTTAATTTACATTCATCCCAGGTTTGTAACGGGTGGTTCTCCTCCTTGGGTACCATTTAAGTGTCTTGCACTACGTCGGCTTAAGGTCATTGGAGTAGACACTTGAAATACTGATATATGTGTAAAGTCCAATAAACTTTAAAGTTATTTGTCCTTAAAATCCTGTTATGTCCTGTGTTCCTGTGGAACAGCTTGATTCTTGCCCTGGCTCAGCTCAGAATAACTTGTTTGTGTCTGGTGTGGGGTGTTACCGACTTCTTTTACTCCTTTGACTTCACCTCTGCGCTTCTCCCCTTCTTCCTTCTCTGTCCCAGGTTAGCAGGACTCTTCCCAGTCCCCTGCACAGGGACAAGGGACCTTATAGGGACCTTTTATATGGCCCCCCTCCCTCTGAGGTCACTGGCAGTAGCGTTGCTGCCGCTGTGTCTGCGTTGTGCAGGCCAGTCCTCTGACTGCTGACATCTAACTTCTCCAGGAGGGGGATGAAATCCAAGTGGCAGGGCAGGCACCTCTGAGGAGATAGCTCCTAACTGTTCCCACAGAGCTTGAAGAAAAAGATTTGACGGATTTACAGAGGAAAATGGCTGAGAAGGGATTGATAAACACACAGAGAGATCTAACTAGTGTGTCCCATCACTCTGAATAGCTGATCATAGCGAAAGTGCTTCAGGGCAGTGTCGGGAAGAATTTGTTGATGTGAACTCGTGTCTCCCTGAGAGAATCATGCTGTTTCGGGGAAGGGACCATCCAGAGAAGGTTGTCGTGAAGAAGAATGCAACAACAGTGGGGTGGGCGTCTGTGTCAGGAGGAGTTGGCGAGATGATCACCAGTGCTTTCTGAAGGCAGAGCTGTGAGGATGCCAGCTAGGACTTGATAGCCGAGCTTCCTCGCAGCAACAATGTCAATGCGAGCTTCCTTCCCCTCAGTGCAAGCATTTGCATCGATAAGCTCTCACTGCCAGCTGGGATCGCAGGCATGAGAAATTCCATGCTGCGGTTGGGAATCTCCTATAGCTCCCGTGCTTAGGGCTACCCTAAGGTGACCATCTGCACAACCATCAGCAGTGTGAACGGGCTTCACTGATCACATCTGAACTTCTGTAAACTACTTCGTGTAGTCCCTTCAGTGCCGGCAATCGCTCCGGGAAGGAGAGCAAACATGCTTTCTTCAAAGGTCCATCTGCTGTTGTCATGAATAGTCAGAAAGGTTTGGGCAGCTCTTGCTTGAAGATCTCAGGGTAATGTCCATTGACATGTATTAATAGTTTAAGAAGGACCATGTATCGCAAACACCTGGTGTTTGAGAACTTGGTGGGCTCAAGTGGGGAGTCAGTCTGCAGCCAGTGTGGGCATCTGAGCGGGAGGTGCATTGGGTGGACCCTGCCTCGGTGCACAAATGGGCAGAACGACAGTAAATGTTCCTTAAAAATGCTGCTTCGGCTTCTTACAGTTCACATAAACCATTGGGTGTATCGCTGGGGAACAATCTTCTGTAGAAATGATCCAGGAGGAGAATTTTGACCAAAATGTCTGTGTGTAAAGTTGTGAAGTCTTCCCTTATCTGGAAAACACCTCTGTCAAGGGAGTTGTGTCATTTTTTCAACGTTTCACCTTGATTGAGATGTTTTCTTGGGCACGTAACGGGTTGAAAACATATGTGTGGGTGTTCTGTTGTTACGAAGTCGTGTTATCCCACATGGCACATTCTTTAGAGGGAGGCTTCAAAGATTTTATTAGTAGATATTGTATGCCTACTGTTTTTTTCTGATATTTAAGCTTTGCATTCAACTGTTTTGCATGAGAGTAATTATCAGAGTTAATACTTTCTGGTTGTCGGAAAGGGGAAAGATCCAAAGTTGCCATGCTAGTGGAAACATCCAGACAAATATTTGCACTGTGCCTTGATGCTCAAAACCAGAAAAAGATATCTAAGTGCAAGAGAAATAAGATATACTAAGACTTTGAAACTTGAAGTGTGGCTAGTTTACCTTTGCTTCAGTAGGAGAGAGGTGTTTAGCTCTTTGCAAGCTTTCCCCTAAAACCCAGCTGAATTGAGCAGAACATGGGGTTGCCGGTGACATTTGTGTGCGTCGAAGAAATGCTCTCATTTTCAAACAAATGCTCTCAGTTTCCACAAACAGGGTGGCAGGTAACGTGGTCACTGCACCCCAGAGCTTTCCAAGAGTGAAGTGAGTCTGTCCCTTGTAACGATGTTTTCAAAAGCTTTTGTAAACAAGATGTGTGCATGTGTGTCTCTTACACTTTAAGCAAGGCTAACAAATTGAGATGAGCTGCAGCAGCCCTGTGAAGGCTGGGTCTGCGTACACAAGGGCCTGAGTTGATTTATCTTGATGTTTGGTTGAATTCTTTGCATTTTGGGTCCCTTCTGTAACCTTTTCACCTCGTTCTTTTTTAAGGTGGCTGCCTGGCTGTTACAATTTATCATGAACGCATCTCACTTCACTTTTGGCTCCTCTGACGGAAGGAACAGCCGGTCTCCGTGAGGTCAAAGACATTATTTTCCCCTCGTCTTTCTCAGTTTCCAGCACATATTTGTCACTTTGAAAAAGCATGAATTCTGGATTTGATGCACTTTAATTGATTTCACCCTCAACAAGTCCAACTGTCCATCAACCTTTCCTTTTTCTTTCGTCTCCCCCTTCCCCTTCTTTCTTTCTTTCCTCTCTGTCCCTTTGCTTTGAGAGTGAGTGATGTTTTCACCCGCCTGCACGTTGAAGCTGTTGCTCAGCCCATGACCCTATCAAGACTCGCTGTCACTAGCCATTTCTCCCATTTTGCTCATCCTCCAAGCTGAACTTTGGATGCTGAGTAAGAATGAAGCCGCCTTATAGGAATACTGGTCTTGTAGTATCTTAGTGATGTGCTCCTTGCACATCACAGCAGTAAAAGTGACTGCTGATAGCTGGCTAAACTTGGCTGATGGTCCGTTTATTTTGAGGCAACTGTGTGGAATTGGAAATGGGAGGGAATTAATAATTAATTGTTGATATACTGGCATTGGTATTTAAAATCATTTGCAGCAGAGATTAATGTAGTGTTGCTTCTTTCCTCCTTGAAGGATGTATCTACCCAGCGATGTATACACATCCAGTGTTCCATGGTTGTAAATCCAATTGTGTACAATGGCATTAGTACTTCATAAGATGAGATGCCACCACGCTGTCTCTTGCTTGTTTAGTGAATTCTTATGGTGTAAATGGAAATAATGGAGTAAATGAAGTGTGTGGGTGTGTAACAACTTGGCCTTTGCACCTTTAAGTGTGTCTGGGAAGCCAGGGGTGACTTAGTAGTGGAAGCTGAAAAGGAGATTCATGGGTGTTCCTCTGACTGCTGTCATTACATCCTAGTTGGTATCAGGACACGGGCTGGGGAGCAGGCTCCTGTTTATGATGCAGCAGAGAGATTTAAAGTTCTCTGCGCTTTTCTAAGTTGTTCACCACAACTCAGCAGAGACAATGGCATTTTTTGGACTGATGTACGCTCGCTGAAGATCTCCAGCGCTCGGGGTGAGCAGAATTGGTTCCTGACGCTTGGTGGGAGTGTTTTCAGGGGGGTAACTGGGAACCCCGGGGCTCCTGCTGGAATCCGTTCTGGGCTTCAGCCGGAGCCGGGCGGGCGGCGGGGCTGCTGTCCATGGTGCTGGGTGGCCGCTGGTGCGGGCCCGGGCATCCTGCGGGGGGTGGCCCGGGCTCGGGGGCCTGGGGAAGGATGGGGTTCCCTTGTCCTCTGGCTTGTGCAAAACAACCCGAGTCCCTCCTGCAAATCGAGTTCAGTATTTGCCAGTATGCGTGGATAGGGGAGGGACTGATCTTTACGGAGGTGTAAAGACTAGTGGCCTCGTGCTAACCATTTCTTTCCGTCATTTGCTGCTGGGAAGGTTGTTGTAGCTTTGTGAAGACCCTTCTTGTCCAGTGAGACTGGACTGTCATATACTGGATCATCTTCTGAATGTTACCTGAATCTTTGGAGGAGAAAATCCTGGACTATTGTTATCAGTGACGGGTGGGATTCCTCACTAGAAAGCCTAATTCTGTGTTTAGATATTTCTAGCACAGGGATTCTTGCTCGAAATGGTAGTTTGAGGCAAAGCTTCCCCTTTTCCAGTCTATAGATTCATTTGATCCCCATATCAGCTGGAATTCTTTTTGTCATGTGGTGGTGATGATTTATTTTTTTCTCACTAGGCTTCTCAGAAAACCACAGCAACTTTCTGGTGGCCAGAGCTATGATGTGAGCTAAACAAAGGGTTCTGTGTTTATGTCAATTGATGTTAGTAGCCCCTTAACAGTCTTGGGGAATCCAGGGTTCAGAATAAAATACATTACTAATATGACATTAGAATGTTTCAGAGGACATAGAAGGACTTCATTTCTTGGGGGTACTCTCCATTCCCCTTAAATTCAGTGCTATGCCTGGGGCAAGAGCCCATGGAGAAAGCTGAACTCTGAAAAGAGTCCATTAAACTACTGTAGGCACTATACTGAACAGGAAGAAGAGATAGCCTGGTGAGATGAGGTGAACTGCTGGTTTACTGCACTGAAGAGTGACATGAGGTTTCACATGTGTGTTGGGAAACCAGAGAGCTTAAGGATTTGTCTGACAGTCTCTTTTGAAAAAAAAAAAAAAAAGGCTTTACACCTGTGCAAGATCTCCTTTAGAAGTGGTTCCGCTGAAGAAGAAGCTGGAGACCTTTAGCCTCACCTATAAAATAATCACTTTTACTATGGTTAGAAAGGTTTGGGGAGGAAGTTGAGATCTTTTCCAGACATTGTACTACAGCATTCTCATCTCTCCTCTAGCAGAGGACCTGGTAAAGGAGATCTTGTGATTCTGTTGATCAATAGGATGGGGAAAATATACCAAGAGTGGTATGTAGGATTATTCACAATGCCCCCTTTGTCTTTTGTGCGGCTATGGCCGGCCTGGCAGTGCTACGTGGAACTTATTAGACCAGCCAAACCCTGTGTCTGTGCACAGTGCAAGGAGTAATGAAAGTTTTGTCCTCAGGTCAGATCTGTGTTGCCATCATGCAGAAGTGCATGTGATATTGGGTGGCTGCAGAGCTGGGCTGAGAAGATGGGGAGAGCTGACCCGGCAGTGGGTTTTTCGTACTTCACTTGTGGGACCTTCAAAAATATTTTAATGGTAGTTTTTTTTTCTGCTAGGAAGGTTCTCTTGGTGGGGGGCTGCAGGCCTGGAAGGATTATCATTTGCTGGAAACAAGGATTTATAATTTTGAAGAATCACAGTGGTGACTAAGATTTCTGCTTGGTTTTACCTTCAAATACTAGCATACGATTTAGCCAAATTATTCAGTATCTCACAGGCCTTCAGTGTCATTTAGCAGCCCATGCATTGAGCCTTTCAGTCTTGTGAGTAAAGAGTATTTCATTCACAAACACCTACAACTAATTGGTATCTCATTTTGTGGTGTGGTTTGATTGTTATCGGTCTTTACCATCTTGGAGATGAGGAAACTGCATCACTGAGAGGTGAAGCAACTTGGTCAAATCTGTAGCTGTAGCAGTTTCAGGGATAGCAATCCAGATCCACACACCATAATACCTACTTTGTGTGCCTGGTTTAGGCATTGGGGCCCAAGGGGATGACATGGGGCTGCCCAGACACTTTGTGGAGTTAACTGGGAGCTGATGCCTCCAGGGGCATCCTGGTGTCCTCTTTGCTGAGCTGAGAACTTGGTGAGAGTATATTAGCTGGTTTGGCCCCAGGAACTGTGGATGGCTCTCTGGGTCTGGCCTGTAGCAGAATGTGGGATGGTGTCTGTAGCTCAGCTACCTAGAGGAGCTTCTGCCACAGGTACAGGGGAGAGTATTGCAGCCTGAAATACATGTTGGTGAGATTTGAGCCCTTTCTGCATTAGGCAAGATTTGAGAGCAAATGCTCTGGGTGCTTGGACAGTGTCGTAGTTGAGGTACCTGATGAGGTGATCTGAGTCCTGCTGCAAGTTTCCCAAGAATCCCTTTGGATGCTGGAGTCTTGGAGATTTTAACCAGTTTTGGTGTTTCCTTCCATTGTATCAGACAGACATGAAGCATCACTTGATGCTGACTGGCTCCGCGCTCTCCAACAGAGCAGCTTTCCTTTCCCCAGCCCAAACCCCAAAGACAATGTGATGTGAATGTGCCAAAGGGACTTCAGGGGAGGCTACACAAGCCATGGTTTGGCAAAGATGTGGAAGTGTTCACACCACCTGTTTTTAATAGATAGTCAAATAGAGAGAGGGAGATGGGAAGAGATCGTGAAAAGGAGACGCAGAACAATTGCATTAGGCACTTGATAATTTCGGTCTGAAGAGCTCTGAATTCCCCTCTGAAATCTTCTCTTGGGAGTCTTAGTTCTTAAGTTAAATGACTAATTAGAGTGTGTTCACACCACAAATCAGCCCAGTAAGGCAAACTCCTAAGAGCTAATGCTGCTCCCAGTGGAAGCTGAATATCTCAGGAGCTTGCAGAGGCATTTGCCCTCCTGGGAATCTGTGCTGTTACCAGGACATTGGAGAATTTATTGGGGGAGGGAAAAGCAAAGGAAAATCCTTCCCTGTGAGTCAGGCCTGTATCAGGTCCCTCTCTCAAGCCAGTTTCTTTGCCTTGTTCTTTCTGTGCTCCAACATCTTGTTTAGTGGGAGGAAAAATGTGAAACTAAGTGCCCCAAGCTGAGAGGAGATGTACGGCACCCAGCGGGACCCTGACCTTCCTTGTAGGTAACAAATTGGATGGCAAGTAGGCTGAAGATGCCGGATGAGGAGGGAGGGAGGGGGACGGCTTGAAAGGAGGTTAAAGTTACAAAGCCAACATCTGTTTCTGAGGCTATGGGCCGCGGTGATCTGCCATTCCCTGTGGCAAACAGGGCTGGCTGCTGGCAGGCACAGCAGAATGGCCTTGGGGCACCAGAGGACAAAGGTAGGAATGGGCACAGTGGGCATTTCTGAGAGGCTGTAGGAACACGTGTAAATCCATAGAATAGCTTCTGGGGTGCTGGTTGTGGAGGGGTGTAAGGTAGAGAATGAGTCCTTAAGAAGGAGGAATGAAATGTTAATCTGTGGGGTTTTTGCCAATGTACAAAACCTGGGTTTGGTTTTCTTATCTCAGGGCCCCCACAGTAATTAGTCATTGCTGAGTAATGGAGAGAAGCGTGGCCATTATTCATCTCTTTCCCAGTTACTAAAAGTCTCTCCTCTGGTAATTTCCTATGTTCATATCCTCTTCGATCGGTCTCTGACTTCAGCCTTCCTTGCTGTTCAGCACCATGAGCCACTGCAAAAAAAATTAGGACTGGCAGCCTCGAGTCCTCTGGAGAGATGTTGTTGGGCCCCAGCTTCCATGGAGGAACAGGAAAGCCTGGGCAATGGCATCTCTCCTGCATTCAGCTGTGAGGCTTTGCCCCAAATGCCTTCTGTCATCTCAGCAGACCCCATCCTTTTTGCTTTAATTGATTCTGTCTGGCTTTAATTTGATGTGAGAATAGACCTCCCACCGTGAGAGTGCTCAAGAGTCTGTTTTGTGCAAGGGGAGTTGGAAGCTGGGTGTAGCTGCCATCAGAGGCAGGGTTATTTTATTGTAATAGGGAGACAAGGGTGGTTTGGGGAGGACCATTGAATTCTGTAAACCCGTTAACATTTGAAATAAGGCTTTTTGCTTCTGTATTGGCTTTGTGGGAAGTGCCTGTACAACAACTTGAAAGCAAAGAACTGTAATCATGATTTTGCATTACAGCTGTGTGTAGGGTATCCTAAAGAAGCCTGGAGACCTGCTGTGTTGGCTCCATGCAAGCATGCAGTGGGAGACACTCCAGGGGAACTGGCCACCTGAGTGGGCAAGTAGGGGATTCGGAGGCAAGGAGGAGGGAATAGATAGCTTGTGGTCACCTAACTGCACCATGGCAGAGCTGAGAAGAAATAGGGAAGCTGAAAAGGAGACCTTCATTGTGAGTCTGGTCAGCCAAAGTCTAAATGGTTGTTGAGTTTGTTTTATCAAATCAAAATGTTTTGGTTCAGCGATGTGTTGACTCAAGTCAGTGTTTGTCCAGGCTGACAGAGCGTTGTAGAAACATTCAGGTTTGAGGGTGCTCTATCCCCTGTCACTGGAGGGGTCAGGATCTCTGCCGTCTCTCCTAAGATCATAGGAGAGGGATGAGTAGCTTATGGTGGCAAGGGGAGGCTGGATGAGAGCAGTCCTATTTCCAATGGCCTGGGTTTAGTGTCTTCAGATACTTTAAGGCCTCTTCAAAGCTGCTCTACGACCCTGTTCAATCTGATTAAGTGTGCTGCTGCTTCGACCACAAATAAGGGTTTTAAGTCAAATGGGAATATTTTTGAGGGGAAAATAGATGAATAAGTATTCAGAGTTAATTATCTGCAAATTCCTGAAATGGCTTGAGTAATAAAATATAGATATGTATGCACTTATTCCTATCATACCATTAGCGGTCTGTGCTTCTGTGTTGGGTGATAGTGTCCTGTGAAAGGTTGCAATGCATAGAAGTAAGAAGATATTTCAAAATACAAAATTATTGCCAAATGTCGCTGAAGGTCCAGGTCTTTGAAGATGTGATCTGGTTGAGGTGGTCTTCCAAAAGTACCTTACCTAAAAACACTGGGGGCGGTGGCGAGGTTCTAAGCAGAAAACAAGTGAAAGTGTTGAAGTTAGGCTAGAATAGGACCCCGTGTAGCTCCCAACCTTTCCCACATCTCTTCCAGACACAATTCCTAGTAGTACCTGAGACCTTATTCTACTACAGATCTGTTTCTGTCTGGTAGTTTTATTTACGATACGATAGAAATTGTAGACAAGAATACTATGTAGTTGCTTTTACTTGAAATATTTCCTCCTTTCTTTCCCTGTATGAGAAATCTTCCAATTTTTTAGCTTAGTTTTTAGCCATTCCACCTGATCCTTCAATATTTCCATATTTCAAGGAGATTTATCCAAATGGCATGTTTCCATGGCTGATATGCAGCAATAATGCAGGGTTAATACCTAATTAGTTCCCAGGGACATTGAGCTTTTCATGGATATTCAGTAACAAAAGCAACAACAAACAAGCTGAATTCCTAGGTCTTAATTCATCGGGGAGGAGGAAATAGGAACCTAAAAATGCAGGAATTATTCAGAGCAGTATGAAAGCTTAGTCCTTTCTCTCATGAAGCTCAGAGGATGCTATAGCAGCTGACAGGGAAAATATAACCTCCTCTTCCCCTCCCTCCCTCCCTTCGGGGGGGGGGACTGTATATGTGTCTGTATTTGCAGCCCTGACATCTCCAAACAGGAAAATTCCCGGTTCTGCAACACGCTTTAAATAGCTCCCCTCCCTGCCACAACCCCCCCGTCAACCCGACCCCCTTTTTTTCTGACGTTCAGCCATACCTGATCAGTCGTATCCTGAGCAGCTGGATGTGATCAGAGCTGGCCTTCCACCTCGCAGGATGGCGAGCATATGGGTCCGCGGGCTCCAGCCATTACGTTCCTGAGCACTGAGCTTGTCTGCCTGTGGCTACAGAGAGGGTTTTTTTCCCCCCCTCTCAAGCGATCGCAAATAAACCTTTCTGATAAGTAACAGGAAAAACAAACAGGCCCTTTGGCTCTGTAGGCAGTGAGAAGGAGGGAGGGGGGGAAAAAAAGAAACCCAATAAAATCTTTGCTGTGTTTAGGCAGCACTTCAGAGTGCCTTCAGGAAGGAGGAACAGTCTCTGCCCTCAGCCATTGACAGAGCTTTTCTTGGAGCAGAAATGGCTTGTTTCAGGGTGATTAGCCCTCAGTGCTGTACAGCCGGGCCCTGGTGTGGGAGCTCCAGGGGATGGAGAAGGTTTGACTCGGAGGAGAACAGCCCTGGAGATGATCTAGACCAAGAAATGGAGACTTTGAGCTGACCGATACGGGCAGTCTGGTATTAGCCTTGAAGTCGTAGGGGGTTGAAGGCTGGAAATGGCTGTTGTGAAGCCCCTGACAGAAAGGGAAGGGCAGGGAGGATAACACAGTGTGGAGTTCAGGGCAGTCATGGGAAAAGGCTGAGGACAATCCCAAACAGCCTCTTTGTGTCCTTTGCCATCTCCAAACAGGGGCTTTGGCTTCTGGAAGAAGCCATAGGAGGCCTCTGGCCCTTTTTATATGGAGGATGCCAAGTGGTGCGTAACAGACCAAAGCATGTCTTGGGCCTCACTGTAGCACTTGGGGAGCTGATGAGGGGTCCCTGAGTTTCCCCCCACTTTAGTGTGACCTGAGCTCTGGTCCCTGTGGAAATCTTGGGCCGACCAAAGAGGATTTTTCACAGAATGTGTTAGAGAAATGGTATGTCTTACCTTCCTCGAATTTTCCTTTCCTTTGTGCCAAGGAAATAAGGCCTCTCCAGACAAGCCTGGCTTCCCAAAACTATGTAGCTCGGGTAACAGCAGTTAGAAGTGCACACCAGGGCATCGGGATGCGACCTGGCACTGTCCTAGAACTACAGTCTAAACCTAAGGATGGAAAAACACCCTTCATTTTGCCCTCTGAACCCTGTCAGTGCAACAGAGAGGCTGTCCCTGTCCCATGTGCGTATGGTGCTTGAACACACTGGTGCTGCAAGGGACCTTTACACATGCTTGCTCTGAGTTGTTCAAGAAACACATGATGGAAAGCTGTTGGATTTTGCTGCTGCTGCCACCACAGAAACACGCTGCCATGCAAGCGATAAAATAAAAAGCTGCTTGTTAACACAACACCTTTTAGGACGGGAGTCTGCGTTCCAGATAGATGCACGGTTTCTCAGAGGGTTTAGCCTCTCAAGTGCACTCCCAGCTGGTAACAACCTCCTTCCCTAAGTCAATAAATGATGGACTTTTTCAACTTAGAAGTCAGACCCACGAGGAGCCTTTGAAACCTTTGCCTCAGCAGATGTGGCCAAGGTTATCATCCTGGCAAGTCTACAGTGAACTCGGACGCCGTCTTGAAAAGCTGCCAGCGTCTGCAACACGCCCATGCTGAAATGCTGAACCCACGTCAAGGGCCCCGTGGACCTGTCACCTCGGCCTTCTCCTGGCTGAAAGGAGCCAGAGCACTAACGTCACCACCAAGTTACGACAGAGGGTACCAGCTGCAAGTTGTGTCGCCGCCAGCGCATCTTCTCTGAGCTCCTCAGCGGGAATCGCTCCTACGGAGTGACGTCGTTCTGTGGCCTTAAACACTTGAACTGTGGAGAGGAGTAGGAAATTCATGTGGGAAATTCATTCCGAGAGGGGGAAAATTGAGAGCATAAGCCATGGGATCAGCACCAAGGGGGCCAAACATTGCTGTCAGTTACTTCCCAAGCAGCTCCATTGAAGCAAACAGCATTAATTGTAGATTTATGCCAGCATTTCCGAGAGTCGCTCTTGGGCCAGAGCCAGGTCTGGTAGAGGATTAATCTTACTGGAAAACTCCCTCTTGTTCGTTGCTTGGTCTCCGACGCTCGCACATGCACACAAACAAATCTTGGTGACCCTCCGACAACCCAGTTAGCTAGCAGGGAATTAAAGGATGTGAAACCCTAGCTTCCCTTCAGCACAGCCCTGCATCTGCCACGGCCCATTCGGAAGGCAGGACTAGCCACCTGCTAGTTGTTTTGCTCAAAGAGAAAATGTCTATTGGACACATAGGAAACAACTAATCCAGTCCCCTGGGAGGGGACGAGCCATTTGTCATTCCCACAGTCTCCAGCACAGGTAGTCAGCACCTTCCAGGACTTGGGGCACTGTGGCTTTTCTCTTGTTGTTTTTCCACCTGGCAGTAGTTCTGCATTTTACTTTTATCTCACGGTGGTATTGCTCAGACATTGAGATTTTGACAGAGAAAGGACAGAGAAAAATATGGTGTGCCCTATTCCCATGCGTGCGTCCCTCCTTCTCAGCTTAAAAATTAATAGAGAAAGCCAGGTATTGCATGTGCTGGATGTACATCTCCTTTATGTGTGCACACACTGCACGTTTGTGCAGTTTAAGACGTTTCAGAAACATGGATCTTCTCTGGTTACTTCTTCTCTCTCTCTGTGCCTTAAGGATGGGTCCGTGACATCCTCTCACCGCTACTTCCATAGTGTTACTGCACTCAATATGCCACTGAAGTGTGATTTATTTGGGATTTTATTTGGTTTTTGGGGTGGGTTTTTTTTGATCCAAATTGGCCGGTGCACTGGGAGTGCAGCAGATGCTTCCCTGGAGTCCAGCAGAAGGGATAGGTTTAGTGGGCTGGGAATGCCTCCCTTCCTGGGGAACAGCAGGCTTAGCTCTGCAGTCCGCTCAGCCTTTCCCCCTTCTGAGGGCAATAAATGGAATAACATGCAGTTTACTGCCTGCCCGCAAGTTTCAAGAGAAAGAGGTAAAGGGGGGAAAAAAGAAAACCCTGAGGCCGGTCACTCGGTGGGTGCAAATCAGTGTGCCTTGCCTTGCCTTGCCGACACCAGCTGTAGTGCTGGCCCCAAGGTTTTTGTGTTCACATTATCCTGGGGCTCATATTGCAAGAATGCAGGGTTGGCCAGATGTGTTTGCTACAGAACCCCCTCCCCTCCTTAACTGAGGGGGTACCAGCTGCCACTCCTGCCCTCTGAGCAGCCTGGGCTTCCCCGGCGCTCTCTGTGAGCAGCTCGGAAGGTGCTTCGGGGTCCTTGGGAATGGCTCCCAGCACATAAATACTCTCCCTCTTCCAGGACAACAGCAGTAAGAGGGGTAAGAGCAGCCGAGGAAGTTTTCCCCCTTGGAAGTGATGTTCATCTCCTCCCCCAACCCAGCATATGGAATTCTGGATCACATTTCTCTCTCTTGCCAATAAATATTGCAGATTTATTGCTCTATACCTGGTGGGTAGTAAATTGCATTCCACCTCTGTTATAAGGCTCTTTGCTATGACACAGTCTTGCAGCTCCATTAAACCTTAATTACAGCAACACTTCATTGGGTTGCGGCGATGGTCTGAGTGCCATTGCAGTAGGGAGGATGTATGGCCAAAACAGGCTGACGCAGAGAGACTTTGTTTTGTTTCCTCCCTTTTTAAGGATTATGGAGAGTTGAGCCCAGCAAGGGGAATAGATGGAGACTCAGCCTCTTGCTCACTCTCTGCTCATTTTCCCCAACAGCTGGCTTCACCTGCCATGGCCCCGACAGTTCTTCTGCTCCCTGAGGAAGTGCTCGGCAAACAGCCTTCGAAGTTGCCTCTCTTAAATGGCTTTATCTACATTTGTGCTTCTGAGATGCGTCCGAGATGCAGGGTTATCTCTGGGTTTGGTAGCACGAGGAGTTGTGGGGTTTAGTCAAATAGAATACTAGGGGCAAAGCAGGGCTTGGATTTCTATTGAGTGTAGCAAGATGAATTTTAAGAGCAATTTCACTGGTGTGCGGCCAGCCCAAGCTCATCCTTCCGTAGGGAGATTGCTGCTGTGTCAGCTTGAAGGCACCCTCTCTGGTGCCATCCCTGCCAGCTTGTCACTGTCCTTCCCTCCAGCCTGCGAGAGGGGATGAGGCTTCGCTGCAGCAACCGCTGGCTGCTGTAGCAGCTCCTTGCAGGTCCATGTCATCTGATGTTTCCACCAGGCTTCTCTGCTGCCTGGGGACTCGCTGAGGCCACGGCCACGGCGGGGAGAGCGTGGAGGTCCCAGTGCCTGTGGATGTTGGATGTGTGGATAGATGGTTCTCATTTCCCTCCTCCAGCCAGGCGTGGAGGAAGCACAGCTTAGAGCTCCAGGAGAAGGCTGTCCAGTGCCTGTGCTCCCTCCGGACCGAGAGTGTTCTGCTTGGCCTTATGGCTGTTTTGGAGACCACTCCTGGTCTGGGATGAGTCCCCCAGCCCCTCGTGCAGACTTGTTTCAGTTGTAGTATGCATTGTACAGACGTCCCTTCTTAGGTCGATGTGCAGGTCTTTCTGTGCTCTGATGAGCTAACCAGAGAGTGCTAATGGCTACACCAGCCACTTGAATTCCTTGCTCTGCTTCGTAGGTGAGCTCTGTGTCGTCACATCTGCCCAGGAGGAGGACTGTTTCGTTCCCAGTTTGGAAATTATTTGCCTCCTCAGTCATACTGGTGCAATACCAGGTATGGTGCAGCTATGACAGTAACAAAACTGCTGTAGATTATCCTCAGGATTATCTTCTATTGGCATAATGTCCGCGCTTCAGTAATGCTTCTGACACTTGTGGTGACTTTGTGTAACGCTCATCATCCTTGTAAGTCCACTCTTATGAGTAGGGATGTTTGTTTGACTGTATTTTACCACATCTATAACTTTATCTAGTCAAACATCCATATAGTGTATACTTGGATATCCACAGGTATTTGTAGACGGGCAGCACAGAAATCTACAGCGCTGCTATCGCAAAAAGCTGCTACCACAAAGCAGCTAAAATCTTTACAGAAATTCAGTTGCTGAACTCTTTAACGAATAACTAACACATGGGAAATACTTTTCTTTGGAGAGCCTGTTATAGAGCCTTGTTTGTCCTCATTCTCCCCTCTTGCAGCAACCTTGAGATGTCAGACGTAGGAAATGTGGCCACAGCTGTTTATGCACTTAGAGGGTTTTTTCCAAGGCCACATCCTTCTATTCTCCCATAGATTACTTGAAAAGATGCTGCAGGGACTCCAGAACGCCAAGGTCTATGTGCCATGTGCAGGTGTTGCCAGGAGATTGACATTTTGAACATTTGAAAACTATCAGAGAACTAATTTGGTGGTGGATTTTTATTTATTTTTTTCCTCCCTCGCTCTCCTCTTTCCTTCCCTCTTGAACTGTGTATTCGGAGACTCTTGCTGTAGATTGATATTCCTGACAGAGCCGCGTTATCCAAGCAATATTCAAACATGATAGCTCATATTAGGAGGAAGATGGGTACCCTGTCATTTGCTGTGGGGAAAAGCAAACAGTGTTCAGCTTCTCTGGATCCTGGACTGGGATAAATTGTCACTCTCCAAAGCCCTGCCCAGTCCTTGTCTTATCCTCCTTTATGGGGAAGTTAAGTCATCCCACCCCCAAGTGGTTCAGAAAATGCTACTCTAAGGTTTCTTCTAAGAAAACGTCCTCACTTTGATGAAAACTGATTATTTTTCTATGTGCAAGTTAGAGGTGTTTTCAGAAATTCTTGTTTTAAATAACATAAGAGGGAAATAATGTCAGGGGTCTGACTTCCATAGTTGCAAACCAAAGGAGTTTATTCTTTCTCCATGGGGGGAAAAATTTTTAATTTTTAAAATGCAGTTTATATTTAGACAAATTAAAGATGTGTAAAATTAAATGGGAATGTTTTGAAGGGGCTGAAAATATATATTTTGATTAACTCAAATGAATTTAAAAATAAATCATGGGGAAAATGAAATGTTGGTGGGGTTTTTTTGGTCCTCATTTGAAAAGAAAAATAATTTGCAATCTTGACACTTTTCATGGAATGAAAAGTCCATTTGCTGATTAAGGCCCGGATTCATCCTGGCTAATTTCAGGCACTATTGAACTGCTTAGTGCCAAAGGGCACTTTAATCCACCTGAGATTTAAATTGCCCTCTGGAGGTACCTATTTCTTTCACTGATAAGACAGCGGCAACGTGACTTCTCATACGTGCGCCTGAGATAACCACCTGAAGTTGGGTGGCGTGCAACAGGGTGCAGTGCTCTCCTTCTCCTCAACTGGCCTCTCTACTTTTGTGTTCATATACCCTTCCATCTCTCCCCCAAAAGTTGGAAGAGTTGGGTTTGAGTTGGGTTTTGGGATTTTTTTTCTGAAGGGAGGAGATTTCCACTAAAATATAGGGGTTCATCTACTTGTTTCCTGTTGGTGGAAAATATTCTGGAGGACTGGCAGGGTCATATCCTACGAGAAGCAAAGAAACAAGATTTGTAGTTAAGATTGAGGGGATCTTCGGGCAGGTTGTTCGTTCTCTTTTAATTGCCACGTACCGTGACTTTCGGCTCTCACATCTGGTTGGCAGAAGGCAGGTCCTCTTCAACAGCTCCTCCACAATCTGCTGAACACTCGACTCCATCTTTAGTACTCCTTGACCCAGAACAAAAGTGAAAATATTTGGCATGCCAGAAAAGGTTAACAAATAAAGTGGTGCACGGCCTTCTCCTCCCCATGACATCATTTCGATGCAAAGAGAACAGTCGTCTTTGGGTCACACCTGATGGTCTGGTGACAGCAAAGGGACACATCTGCTACAGGTCACTTCCCATACTGATGTTGCCTGGCCAAGTTTTCTACTCTCCTCCAGGATGAGGAGGTAGTGTCTGGAGGTCAGACCTGGCCCACCTTATGCCACAGTCCTAACCAGTGTCATCTTGACGTATTTGTAAGGGCTGTGGTCATCTGTCCAGCCAGCCAGGTGGGTTTGCTTTAGGTAGCTGGACATTTGGGAAGTATTTTTTCTTCTAAATACATAGCCTGTACTGTTCTTATTTTGGGCTCATAAAACATAATGAGATATGGGTCAACATTTAAGTCCTGTGGAAAATTACATCCTGGAAGACTTTGTGGAGCCGAAGGCTTAGCTGGTATTAACTCTAATTATACTCCATCACACTGTACGGCAGCAACTGTGGCCTTTGACTAAGACCCCGTTCTCCTTGCTAGAAAGCCCACCCTTACTATGGGCAGTGGGATACACGTTGGGACACCAGCCCGCACCATTGAGCATCATTCCTCCTCTGCTGTGTCTTGGTGGCAACGGGACATCTCACTGCATCAAGCTCCTTGTCCACGATGGAGCATGTTATTAAAGTTTCCAGCAACTTTTGCAAACTCCTTGCAGCAGCTCCTTGGCAAAGCCCATAGGATACGTCTGAGTGCTTTGGGCTGAGTATCGCAAGAGAGTGTGCGCTTTTTGGAGGCAAGCAGGCAGCAGAGGAGGGTGGGGGAAGGAGATTAAAATACAGTTGTTGGCTGATATGAAAAAAAAAAAAAACCACTTAAATATACCACAAATTACAAAAAAAAAAGAAAATCCTGTGAGAAAGAAAGAAAGTAACAAGT
>JAHREE010000504.1:909898-928230 GCA_033628505.1 Tringa tobata
CGTGTTCTGGGAGTCTTGAGGGGTCCAGAACTATCGCCCAACTGGGACAGAAGAGCTACTTGGCCTTTGATCTAGTCCCTGAGAAAGGTTTGCAGGGTTTTGCCTGGTCACACTTTGCAGATAATTGTCTGGGGACCTGATGCTCTTTGCTAGATGAGGATCCTCCCGTGCTGGTGGGTTCTGTGGGAGGGCAGTGTTCCCGTACTGCCTGCTCAGGATGCTGCCTCTGCATCCTCCTCTCTGACGACGGGAGGGAAATAAGCCTCAGAAAAAGCCAGAGGCTTAAAATGTTCTTGAAGGGATGAACCCAACTATCCCCCTGCCTAATCCTGTCCCTGGGCTGAGCCTTTTGCCAGGAGATGCTCAGGTTTGTTCTCACAGCAGCCCTCGTTTTCGCTGCTCTTTCCGTGCCCCTCTTTTTCCTGTACATCTTCACTTTCTCGGAGCCTTAACCCAGGGGTGGCTTGAAGGGTTTTTACCCATTGAGGATCTTGGCAGGTGTGTCCTCTGGTGGTGTGGGGCTTTGTGCTGGCTCTCTCCATACTCTTCCATCTGTGCAGAGCCCGGGAGGAAAATAACCCTCGGTAAAAGACCTTCACGGCAGTTCTGGTGTTGGACCTCACTATCCCTAATGGAGGAGCAGCCCTGGACCATAGGGGAGCTTTTCATGAGTATTTTGGTGTTGAACACTGCTCATGAGGACAGCCTGTAGAGTAGCATGTTTTTAAGCCAGCTTGCTTTTAGGGAGCTTCTAGGTCATTCCTAAAGACCTCCGTGAGAGCAAGTTCACTGGTTGGTGTCTTGGACGCTGCTGGGCCTGGCTTGGAGCAAAATAAACCCAAGGCAATCATGGATTTCAGCTTTTTGAGATGTTTTGTTGCGTGTTTGTGCCTCTCCCTCTGCACCCCATGTGCAGAAGGAAGAAAGAGGTCTTACCAAAGGGACTCAGATCCTCAATTACAGACAGACCAGAGAGTAATAATACTGATAATTGCCAGTATATGTGCCAGGCTGGGCTGGATGGCCGTTGGCTCTCGTGGCCGAGCTGAGAATGACTGAAGAGGCTCATAGTTTGAGAAATAGTAAACTTAATTCTGCAATAAGTCATCTTGGGCATTTCATTGCTTTGGGGCTTGGGCAGACCTCTGTGTCCCTCTAGGAAGAAGTCTGTGACAGTCTCTATCAGCTTCCACTTCCTCCGTGCTGATGGGACAGAGTTTCCCAAGAGAAGGATTGCATCAATGCAGTCTATTAACCTTCTCCTGCCGCTTTTTTTCTGCCATTGCTTGTTTCCAAAGCCTTACAATGCAGTATATATCCTTATGGGAAAGGTAAACCTTTGGTGCACTGACGGTGTGGGCAAGTTAGCTGGGTTTGTGGTCATCTGCTCTTTGTCCTTCCAGGGCTCCCTGAGCAAAAGGAGCAAATCTAGAAGCCAGAGCCTGCTGTTCCTGATGGCAGGAGGTGTGCTGTTCTCACCAGACTTCTGTCATGGGGGTTGATAGCCATTTAACTTTATTTAGTACCTTACACGTGCAAAGGAGTTTCTTTGGCATGGCTCTGCTGTGGTCCCCTGCGCTCAGGGAGGAGATCCTGCTGGATTTGGCATGGCACACAGGGAGAGACACGGTGTGAATGCAGGCAACTTGCCACCATGAGCGTTGTGTTACATCGCCTGTGCTGTTGGGAGCCTTCTCCCCCTGCTTTGAGGGCAGGAGGGCTCTGTGTCGGTCACAGCAGGGGTTGCACCACGCTGAGGTGGATGCATTGTCTACAGAGGTCCGTGCCAGGGCAGATGGTGGTACTAGGAGGTGATTTTGGGGTTTGGTCTTCAGGATACTTCTTGGTAGCAATTCAAGTGGAAGATTCATCTGTGTCAGCCTGGTCCTGCACATCAGATGATGGGCATCTGAAGAAACTGAGGGTGGGTAAAGATCTACCTTGAACTTACTGTCCATGTTCAGACCCTTTACCTGCGCAAAGTAATGTCTCTGGGGAGTGTGTTACAGAATCCATATACACACATATGCATATGTATACAGAATATAGAAGTGTCCAGTCGCTCTTAGGGGATACCTGGAGTTTACATTGTGTGCAGACCCAAACTTTGCTGAGGTCAAACTCGCTGTCTGTGATCTAGGCACAGGCTACTCTCCAACCCAGAGGGGTGATGAACTTTGGGGTACTTCAGGAAAGGGGAGAGAACCTTGAGACCAACTTCCCCCTTAGCCCCAAGAGTAGCTGCATGGGCAGTGAAACAGGCTGTGCCCGTGCTGGCTGCTGCTCTTGCCATAAGGTTGCTGGTATTTCCTAATGACATAAACCAGTATGGCTATAGTGGAGTATACCCAGGCACCTGAAACATGGCAATGAATCACTGCAGTAGTCAAAAAGCCTTTGAAAGGACCTATTTTAGTGCCAAGGTGGAGGAAGGGCACCCCAGATCAAGTACATCTCATAAACAGGTAGAACAACAGCCTCTGGCACTTTTCTCTGAGCCCGTGATTTTTACAAGGACTTTTTTTCCCGTGTTTAGAGGATGTTGAATCCCAAGTTGGAGAGTTCCATGGGCAAAGGAGCAAGGCTGCAGTGTATCAGTTCACGTCTCCTCCCGTTTAAATATGATTTTCTCAGAAACCTAAGTAACGAAGGAGGGAGCATCACCTGAAAAACAAGCTTAAATGAAGGCTATTTTGCTGGAAATGTTTATACATCGTTGCCGAAAAATACACAAAGCGTATTGATAGTGTTGTGCAGAGTTCAGCTTGTGCAATCCGGAGTGTGTGTCTGTAAGTGTCTCTGTGTGTGGGTTTGGGAGATATACCCTTCCCTGAAAGTGAGTTTTGGAAGATAGCTGCCAGCAGGTGAATTCTCAGGTTAGAATCTCCTGCACTGTGCTGAGCCTCTGGTGTTACGGTTTGAGAAAACCCATAACAATTTATTGTCATTTAGACAATTATTCTATCACCTGACAACCCCTCCCCACCTGGAAAGGGCAATCACAAAGAAACACAATGGTTGAAATATAAATAGATTTAATAGAATAAGACTAAATAATTAACAGTGATAATAAAGAACCAGTATTAATCCTGATACTGATATAAGCTATACAAGAATTATACTCAGCCAATTCTAGCTGTGCACTTTGAGTAGGGGACAGCAAATGTGGGACACTGCCAGCGCAATGGCTTCAGGAGGAAGGGAAGGCCTCAGGGCTCCGGCACCGGGGCAAGGAGTTGTCTGGACCCACTGCCATCAAGGGAGAGAGAGCTACACAGCAAACTTTTCTAATTTATATTGGATGTGACGTTCATGGTATGAAATAATCCTGTTGGTTGGGCTGAGTCAAATGCCCAGGCCTTGCTCCTCCTTGTCCCTGCGCCTGGCAAGGCTTGAAAACACCAAGACCTTGGATCCCACAGAGCCTGGCTGGGTATAAAGTAAGTATTTTTGTGAATTCAGACACTAGTGTCTTTTAAAAGTGCAGTTTTCCCCAGTAGTAGAAGAAAAGTTAGTCCTGTGTCTCTCAACCCAGGACAACTGGGAACAGCAGTGATAAACCCCAGTGCTTGGGTACTTCTGCCGTGGTTTCCTGGACAGAATTATATAGGCAGCTGCATGGTGGGGGTGTGTGTGTGTGTGTGTAATAAATCCAACAAAGATGCCCTGGCTGCAGGCATGGATTGGCAGCGCAGCATGTGTTCTGGATCTGACATGTGCCAAAGGATGGATCTGCTGGATGGCACTGGGGTATTCCCGGATATCCGAGTGTCTGGTTAGCGCTGCTGCACAAACCAATACCCTGATACCTCTTTCTTTGCCAAGATGGATTTTAATCTCTGGCAAAATGAGGACATGCAAGGACATCTATGGTGTGGTGACCTTAATTACACTCCCGCTCCAGAGCTGGAGGAGTATCAGAAAGGCCAGGGCAAAGTTCCTCGTTTGGTAGTAGAATTTTAATCAGATAATCCCAGCAACCCCAGATGAGAGATTTTTTGGCTTGTCCATTTCATTGTGCCATAACACCAGGGGGAAATGCTAAATACGCCGCTGTGAAATGGTGCTGCATTGATGCCTCAGGATGCTCGTGAGGAAATAACGCGGAGACAGCGCCGCGCCTCTGCCAGTTCCTTGGTCTTGGATGTAAAACTAGTCTGATTCAAAGAATTGGAACAGCAAATTGGTCTGAAATTAGCACAGTTGCAATCCGACTATTCCCAGCGAGCTGTGCAATTTTCTGCCTTTCCTTGGCATGCCTTTCTTTTCTCCCCTTCATCTCCATTGCCCCCACTTACACACAGAGAACAACGTGCTTCTCGTTTCGTGTGCCCTCAAAATCACGTGTGTTCCCATGTTCTGCTAATAGGCACAGAACTTCACTGTCCCTGCGGTGCTGGAAATCTCTTCAAATGGAAGATTTTCCTATGAAAATTCCTCGGTAATTTAGTCTGCTTATGAAAAAAAGAAGTGGAAATGCCTAAAGTCAACGAAACAGCTTACAACTTGGGTGGCCGAGGGGTGGCAGGTGGGGGTGCCACGGTAAAACAAACCCCAGCTTAATTACAGAAACCTCTCTCAAAGGGGTTTTCTTTTTATTTATTTTTTTTTTCTCGCACGTATGTACAGGCGTGCACTTATCTCCTGCAAAGAGGCTTTTCCTAAGGATGAGAGGAGCAGGGCTGGCTGTACCACCCCAGCCACTCTCATTGCCACCACCCCTTCTGCTGACTCAGTCCTAGGAATCCTGGCGTGAGCGATGCCAAATCACACTCTGTTGTTGCTCTTGATTCGATTGCTGCTGAGTATTGGGGGGGGAAAAAACCTCTATATTAAGGCACTTTTCTAGCAGGCTGCTGAGAATCTTCACCCCCAGCTTTCTATCTGTTGCTGCTTTTGCTTCCTGAAGTGTTTGGTGCACCTGCTTGTTGGGAGAAGGCACCTCGGTGAACATTCCCTGCCTGAGCCTCCTCGGAGTAACGCATCTGAGTCAACAGCATCATCCCCATCCCAACGTGTGGGTGGAATAAAAGAATTGCCCTTTGTTGCCGAACCTAAAACTCCCGAAGCTTTCTTCGCCGCGTAATTTGTTGGTGTCAGCAGATTCTGGGTGTTTTACTGCCAGCAGTCGGGTTGAACTTCCTTGAAGTTGCAACATCGGGAGGGTTAATTATGTACAAAGCGCTGGCCAGTGCTGAGGTCTGGCATGCAGGGATCCAGCTGTGCTGGAGAGATGATCCAGAGGTGATTGTCACGGCCAAGGTTTGCGTGTTCCTGGGGACTCTGGGCCGGTTGCGTTCCTGGTATGGGGTCGGTGGAGGCAGGGGAGAGGGGGCAGGCTGTGGGAGAGGCTTTGCTTTCTGTAAAAAGTCCCAGTTCAGGGGAAATCACGTTAGTGTGTAGAGGATTAGCATTCCCAGGAACAGAGCTGCGACCCTTCTGGGTTTAATCTGGTTCCTTTTCAACCTTTTCTAGGGTCGAAAATGCCATTTTTAGCCATTTTCTTTAAAAATAAATTTTTAAAAACAAAGGCTTTGGGGAAAAAAAGCATAATATGTTGATTTTTTTTTTTTTTTTTTTTGTATGAACGAATGGTGACTTTAGAGCTGTAGGACTTCTTTAGTGTTAGTGAATAACTGGTGAATTATGTTCAGCTGAGGTACATGGAAATTTTTCTCTCGGGCACGGAGTAAACTTGGTGTCGAGGAGATGCTCCCTGGGGACTCCTGCAGTCCATTTGCCGGGTCCTCCGAAGAGGGAAACGGTCTATTTTGCTCTTTCCACCCAACCTTGCGGCGCTGCCAAGCCTCCATCCTCCCCCTTCCAGCAGCACTTAAAATACAGTTTTGTAGATTTCCCAATATTTGTAACCTCGTCAGTCAGGGCTTATCTCCCCGATAAATAAAAGGACACAAAGCACACACGGGCCTTATCGGAGAGCTAACAGAGCCCTCGCCTTGCCTCGCTGCGGGCGAAGACGCGGGAAGCGTTCTGTCAACAATTTAAACACTGCAATTAAAGCACGTATCGATTCCTTTTTCACTTGCACTCCTTTCACAGCAGTTTGCTGCCGGTGCCGTTTTTGACACCCGGCTTGGCCAACGTGATGGTGTTGGTTCTTAAAGCATCAAATTTTCCTCTTTGGCTTCCTTTTCCCGGCACAAGGTGAGGTACCACCCAGCCCCTCTGTTCAGCCTCTTCATTTCAAACACTCTTCTCGATAGCTTTGCCTTCAAGGTCCTTTGCCCTAACGGCCCAATAGTGCTCTCCTCTGCCTGGTGCAGGGCACTCCCATGTCCCCACTTTGTATTTTAATACGATTTTTACTTAGTTATGACACAACTCGGTTACAACAGCAGCAGACCCAAGGATGCCTTAAACGCTTGGCTGGCCTTCGTCTGCCCTAGGTCAGATGTCAGAGCTGCCAAATGTCAGCGTTGCCAAACAGGGGAGGGGATGGGATTTAAACACAATTTCAAGCAACTTTTTTTTTCCCCTTTTTTTGGCAAATTGGCCATTTTCCTATATGCTACAATACGGTCTGAGTCCTATACCCACCTTTTTCCCTGACAGAAATGCCTGACAAGGGAAAGCGTGGTTCTTCTGCGCTACCAGAGGGTGACTTTAAACAGTAGGAGAGTTTGACTCGGTTCCTGGCTTAGATGTGTGGGGTGCAACCGTCTTGTGTCTTCCTCACTCCGAAATGAATGGCTGTTTAATCTCCATCCCGTGAAGGGGGTGGGAAGTCAGGACGTCCTGGTCCCCTGAGATGGGCTTTTTAATTGCTCTAGCTTGACACTCCAACTTAGTGTCCTCATGGCCACTGATTGATTTCAATTAACATTCCCATGCTCCAGGCACTATAAATAACCCTTGTCTGGCCGGCTGCTTCTCCACTGCCAGCTCAACCTTTCTCCTTTAGCTGCTGCTGCTGCTCATCTTGCTTCTTGGCTTGGCCTCAGGCTCAGTCTATAATTCTTTCCAAACTTCCCTGTATAAAATAATCATGTACATGAAGTAAAACAGGAGTCTCATATACACACTTAATAACTCTTGTGTACTGTATGAGTGGGAATTCCACTTTATAACCCCCAGAGCTTTCAAATGGTTCTCATTTTCGGCAGCATTCCTCCTGCGAGATCTAAAACTTCCCATTTTATCCCAAGCCGTTTCTTTCCCTTTCAACCTTTTTATTTCTCCTCTAGATTTCGAGGGGGACAGACGGCTTCATCTTTCCTTGGGGCTGTGGTTTCACCAGCGAGGTTTCACTGGGAGCTGATAGTCCTGCTCTTGAGCTTTTAAGCCAAATGTCAGGGTTCTCTTCCCAATGCCACATTTTCCAAATTAAAGCTTCGGCTCGCTCGCGATTCAGAGGCTCCGAGTTGAGATTTAGACTAAACTGATAAGATAAGCTGACGGGGACCTAGAGCTAATATTGTACATGTGTTTGTCTGTCTGCCTACCTGCTATCTCTCTCCCGGTGAAAAAGAGAAGAAAGAATATCGCATGTGTTTAGACACATAGTGTATGTGACAGATAGATAACATCTGTATGTATGCGGACGCGGGAGCAAGACTGATAGGCAGAGAAGTAAGAGGTAGCAATCCAGAGATTTGTTAAGGCCAGAAGGGACAGTTACATCAAAGGCATCTAGAACTGGAGGGTCTGAATTTGAGGGGGGTTTGTTATTTTGATGACATTTTGAAAGCCGAGGGGAAAATAGACACCTCTGATAAAATACACATGTATTTCTCTGTTTTTTTCCTGCCAGCTGGGGATATGGTTGAAGTTTCTCAATCTTGAATTTAAAAAAAAAAAAAAAAGTTAATGATTTGTCTCTGTTGTGCCTGGTGCTTTTTCTTTTTCTTTTTCTTTTTTTTTTTTCTATCCGGCAACACATCCAGTGAAAGATCTCAAAACACCCTGACCCAAAAGCGTTTAAATTAGGAAGATTTGTATTGATTTTTGGGATTAGTCCGCAAGTATGGAAGAATTTAAGGAGGTGATAGGCATTGCCTCAGGAAACCAAGAACCTCGTGCTTCAAAAATTCCCCATCCCCTTTAGAAAGGGGCAAACCAGAGCCTGGGGTGGAAGCAGAGGCAGGAGCTTGGAGCTTCTCCACCTGGTTGGGTATGGTTGGCAGGGGAGGCTTGCACGTCTGAGGAGGTGACAGTCAACAACATGCCACGCTGGTCGTTGTGACTTTAGTCTTCCCTCATGTGCCACGATCCCAGCTGCGTGCGGAGCCCATGTGCTCTGTGCATGTCATGCAGTTGCTGGTTACCAGTGCTAATTGAAACATCGTTTTCAACGGTACATTCTTTGGTGGTTTTGTTGTTTTGGTTTTTTTTTTTTTCCCTTCTCCCTGCTTTCCACATTTGGAGCTTGGCCTCGGTCCCTCTGTTGAGTCCCTGGCTCTATTTGCTGAGCTCTTGTGTCATGCCGTGTCTCCCTGCTGGTCAGTGCTTGGCCAAATGAAAGGATCGTGAAGTGGTAGAAATGTTGGGTGGTTGGAGCCCCTCCAGCATCTCGCTACCTGCCCTGAATGGGAGGACCTGAAAACTGGAGGCTCTAGGTCAGGTAGGGTCTCATCTGTGCTGAGTAGAGGCAAAGAATAATCTTCTTTGAACTGCTGGCCACGCTTTTTTGAATAAAGGGTTTGTATGTGATGAGAGGGTGCTGCTGGCTCGTGTCCAGCCTGGTGTCCTCTGAGACCCGTTTTCATCAGGGCTGTTGCTCACCCTGCAGTTTGCAGGCCCTGCTGGTGCTTGGGGTGGTTCCAGGGTGTTGAGATCTACCTGCTGCGATGCTCAATCCATGAACCACGTCTCAATGCCAGCAGCTAAGGTTTCCCCTTGCTTGGAGGACCTTGTAGGACCACCTGCCTGAGCCATTTCTGCTGGGGCTGTGATGCCTACAGAGGTGCTTACAAAGGGCAAGACGCTGTCCCATGTTCTTTACTAATATCCATTTTTCTACCTGTTCTTTGACAAACTCAATATTTCAGTACTAACGTGTTCAGCTTCAGTACAGTTGCGTTCGGTTTTGTAACTGGTGGTGGGCAGAACTAAGCAAAAAATTAAACCCCCATACAAAATAATTAAATATATTGGCAATTAAAAAGAACTTGAGCAATGATCTAATTTGGAATGAAAGTTTAAAAACATCCAAAGAGGAGTGAATTTTCATTTGTGTCTGCGGCAATAATGTTAACATTTTAATCCCATTTAATGCTATTTTAATGTTTTTCAAGGAAAAAAAAATGTACTGGGCCTTTTCAAAAAAGGGGTCTTTTCAAATAGAAGTTATATTTCTGAAAGTGTTGAAATTTGCCAATTTGATGGTTTGGGATTTAGCAGTAAATAAAAATATAAAGCCCTAAGTCAGCAGTATCAATGTGCATTTGTGGTATGTTGTAGTCCTGAAAGACTTTTCTTTTTCCACAAAAAAAAAACAGTGCGAAAAAAATTCACATAGGTCTAATCACACGATCTCCCAAAGCTATTAGTGGATATGCTTATAGATAAACAAGAAACAAAACATCCTGAGACCAGTGGGAGAAATAAATAGACTTTCTGGAAGGGAGAGTGAGTGTGAGAGCAAGGGGAGTAACGGGGCAGATGTGTGTGAGTTCGAAAACTGTTTTTTGCATTACAGGATGTCATTTATTTAGTTTGAAAAAACATGTTTTTACGGCGTTATTCTGTGCCTTTCGGAGTTCTCATGCGCTGGAAGCCAGCTCTGACTTCTGTGTCAATGGGCACTTGGGGACTCCAAGCCCTGAGTTATTTGACTGTCAAATGCTGTTACTAAGTCACTGGAAATCACTTCTCTTTTTTTCTTTTTTTTTTTTTCAACAAAATTAATTTGTTTTACTCCAAGATGCCCAGAGCAATCATTTATATTATGAAGCTGCAAGTGGCGGGAGGACATCTAAAAATAGCACATTCCAAAAGCTCAGATACAGATACTGGAAGAGAAAAAAAAAAAATGCAAATAGGTTAAATAAGCGGTGTACAGCTGTACATACTGTCTTCTTGCCCTTTGTGTCAAATTAATCCATCGCAAAAACTGCGCCGGGTCCTGCTGGGTTCTGCACGTTGCCGTGCTGGGCCAAAGGGAGAAGACTTGCCAGGCAAATTGCTGTTAAATAGGGATGGCAGTGTTTTATGTGACAATACTCATGTTGCTCAGCTCCCACTTTGAGGGGTGAATGGTCTGGGTCTGCAGAAACACCTGTGCTGTGGGAATCTCCGAGAAGTCACCTTGGGTTCCCTTTTTACTGGTGGGTGAAACTGGGTGTATTCAGGGTGCCTGAATACACACTGCAGCCTTACACAGGTGTCTGACCTGGATCAGGTGGACTGTTCTTCTCTGGCACTATGTTTTTTTCTGATTATAAAGGGAAAAGTATCAGTCTGGGCTGTTGGCATCTCCTCCTAGTGGAGGAACACCCCGCCATGGTTGTCCACAGAAGACCTTTGATGGGCTTGTTTCTGAGGGCTCGTAATCCTGGCGTTTCTGCTGGAATTTGGAGGTGGGATGAGCTCTGACCTTAAACTGGAGCTCGACCCCAGACCTCTGGTTTTGCTTTGCTTTGATGGCTTGTCCCCCGTTCACTGGGATCTCTTCCCAAGCTCTCGGGAAATGTGGCCCAAGCAGATTACAAGGAGGTGTGGAGATGTGTCTAAATCCCACCCGCCCTGGTTTTCCTTACATGAATGATGTCTGTTACCAAATTTACACAAATCTAGTTAAATAATTGAGCCTCTTCTACCACCTGGAATTCTCATTCAGAAGGAAAAGAATTTGACCTTTTGTCTCTCGTTCTGGACCTCCAGTATCCCAAGTCCTTCTTGGCCAAGCTTCGTTATGGCCATATAAAGCCATATCAAGAGGCTGACTAGACATTGCTCGCTTCATGCCACGCTTCGTTTATAAGCCTGGATTACCATTTCTGTCCCGGACAGCTTGCCCTACCTTAAAATACTGGCAGTGTAGATGAGAGGAAAATCAGATTAACTGTTCCTTATAAGAGGAGAGCTGAGACCCAATGCGAGGAGCAGCTTCCACTTATGGCAGAGGCTGCTGCCAAGCCAGCGGCTGAACACCAGCATCCTGCCATCACCTCTGATCTCATCTCCCGTCCCTGCCACGGCTGCACCACTGACTCCTCCAGCCCATGCTTGGCTGGCATGGATAGCTGGGAACCCCCCGTAAAACCAGAGGTCTTAAAGGAAACGTTTAACAAATGTTCAGTGAGGCTGCTGTAAAAGTCTCTTGGTTGTGTTTTGGGTCTGTCACTCACCTGCTTTAAGCTACGTATACGTGGACCTGTTGGAAAGAGTCCAGCAGAGGGCCATGAAGATGATCGGAGGGCTGGAGCCCCTCTGCTGTGAGGACAGGCTGAGAGAGTTCAGGGAGGTTCAGCCTGGAGAAGAGAAGGCTCCGGGGAGACCTGGAGCCCCATCCAGCCCTTAAGGGGCTCCAGGAAAGCTGGGGAGAGACTCTGGATCAGGGAGGGGAGCCACAGAACGAGGGGGAATGGTGTTAAACTGGAAGAGGGGAGATTGAGCTGAGATGTGGGGAAGAACTTCTTTGCTGTGAGGGTGGTGAGAGCCTGGCCCAGGTTGCCCAGAGAAGCTGGGGCTGCCCCATCCCTGGAGGGGTTCAAGGCCAGGTTGGAGGTGGCTTGGAGCAACGTGGTGTGGTGGGAGGTGTCCCCGCCTAGGGCAGGGGGATGTAACTTGATGATCTTTAAGGTCCCTTCCAACCCGAACCATTCAATGATACATGTGACCTTCTGAGGAGTTAATTACTGTCTGCAGAACAAGGGAGCTGAGAACTTTCCTAGCTCATCCACTGAATCAAGTCAGTCCTTTCTCCACAAAGTGCAACCTGCACAGTGCTGTGGCCTTTCCTTTATTGTGGATGAGCTACTACTATGGGAAGACCAGATCCAGCTGCTGAGGCTGCACTTAATGATCTCCAGCGGAGGGGAGTCCCTGTGGCGATGGAAGGGGACTTCCAGCAGGTGCCCTGGTCACCACGGTAGAGCTGGAGACCTGGCTGCCAGGGTCAGGTTGGGACCTTGGGATCGGTGTGTGAACAGTGCAGTGAACTTTGTGAAATGTTGAGCATTTCAAAGAAATCCTCTTCTTGGTCTCTCTTGCCAGCGTGAGTCACATCCCTTCTTCCAGACAAGGGGTCTACAGCAGGAGGAAGAGAAGAAGGAAACTTGGGCGTAGTTAGAAAATACAAGTAAAGAGAATGGCACCAGCCCACTATTGCCCCTCTCTGTATAACATTAACCCTTCCAACCCCAGTGGGAGGAAGAATGGAGGCAGACTGCTCTGTTGCCCAACCTCGTCAGGCTGGGCATGGGGCAAGCCATTTGGTTTCTGATGTCAGGGACTTTTCTTTGACTGAACCCAGGGAGGAAAGGTTTATACAGGTTACTGGACCATTTTGACCTTTTGCCTGCTTTATCAAAGGCCACAGAAAAGATTTTGTGGTTTGTTTTATGTGGGGCCGGAGACTGACTGGCCATACATGTTTGTGGCTTTGATATAAGCCGAAGTCCTAACTGAAACAGTAAATTAATTTTCACAGTTCAGATACATATTGCTCTTCTCATTCAGTAGCCAGCTGAGTGACTTTTTCCTCTCCATCAGCTAGCCAGAGGCACGGGAGGTTTGAGTTTGGGAAGCCCTGATGCCGTACCTGAGCAGGAGCTGCTGGGACGTGTCACCTCCATCCCGCAGCAGGACGGGGCAGTGTGATGGAGGAGACTTAGCAAGACTTTGCATGGCTGGTTAAATGGATACAGTCTGCAGAACACAGTAAAACTGCACTGATAAATTGTAAGTCAGAAAACCTTTCTAATGTGGTGTTGGTTCTCCCTGGTGGGGGGACAAGCCTTTCTTGTGAGCTTTGGGTGCCTTGGTGGTACCTCTCACGTGCCATGTACAGCCCCGTTCTCCCAACGTCAAGACTAAGTAGGTGCAAAAATAAATTTTACCATTTTCTTTTCATCCTCAAATTATAATTTTAACAGTGCACAAAGATTTCCCATTTCCCTTTGTATTACCTTTAAACTTCTATGACTATGCAGGCACCCAAAATATCTAGCAGACAGAGCTTTGATTCAACCCATGTTTCTTGTGGCCCTCTTGCAGGGAAACTTATGTCATTCTCTTCATTCCCAGCTTCTCTTGAGTTATTTGTCGTTACCCGTGAGCTTACTTCATCAGTCCCAGTTGATGCTAATTTAAAGTCTTTTGCAGGACTGATGAGTTGTGCTGTATCTAGTCATCCTTCCATGTTTCTGGAGGTGATCCCCATACTTATATACGGCAGGTTTTTTTTCATTTCTTCAGGAGTTTCCCCAGCTGACTGTGTCACCCAGCTCTCCTCCAAATCCAAAGGCACATAGACTGGAAACAAGGAGCGTCTCTTCTTTTACTGACTGATGTGTCCTTAATTCCCTGGGCTGGCCAGGAAACGTTGATGGATCATATGAAGTGTTTTGTTATCACAGGCTGGGTGTTTTTCCACTTTTATAGGATAACGGTTGTAAATGTCTTAGAGTCTCACTTTAATTCTCCCATAAGATTGGGTGATTTCTTGGCTGGTCATATGAGATGAGTTACTGGGAATGTTTTCTAACAGGGTGTGTTGCGGGTTTGGCCGACAGTGACTTGATGTGCTTGTCAGTGATGGAGATGCTTAGGGGCTGTAGCCATCGTTTCTGCCTGTGATGTGTGGTGATGGGTTTGTTCTTGCGCTTGTTGAGTCTTCGGCTGCTTGTTTGTTGTGGTCATTGTGTTTTCATGTTCTGATTTTTGGTTATCGTGTAGCCATGGAGACCACCACCACTGTGCTCTGCCTCCCGTTGTCGTGGCTTCCTGCAAACCAGTGTTTGTTGTGGGAGATAATATGTGGTGGTGTTTTTCGGCTTGTTCCTTTGCTCTGGCTGCTTGATGTTTGCGTTGTAGCCATAGATTTCCGTGGTAAACCCTTTGAGCTCGGGGGAAAAAAAAAAAGAGCAGACAAGCTTTCCCTTTCTAGTCATTTGTGAAACTCAAATATGATCTTGTTCAGCATGACCACGAAAACTTGGAGATCAAACTGAGTAAATTGAAAGTGTCCCACAACACAGAAATTCCCTTCTTCCGCCTTTCCACTCTTGTCTCTCAGCAACCAGATTCCTCCTGCCAATTCCAAGCAGGAGGGAGATTTGCCTGCTGCTGCGAGGGCTGCTTGTGCTCCCACTGAAGTGGGGTGGGACAGTAGTGATGGACCATCACCTGAGCAGAACTATATTTTTGATAGTAGAAAGCTTCAGTCCCTAAAATGCAAATTCATGCCTTACGACTCCATAAATGCATTATTTTTATCATAGAAGAATAAAGTCTGTATCAGGGAAATGGAGAGGGGGGGTTGGGGGCAGGGGGTATATGTTTATATCAAGCTTTTCCGTGCAAATAAAATTGTACTTTTTGAAAGGCTCCATTTTGGTGATTTGTCTACAAGCTCCATTCCAGTCCTCTTGCTTCCCCCACTGCTCCCGTGCCAAATGTCTCCCTTTACCTGTACAGAGTAACACTGCGGGGGGGTCAGGGATTTATGAACCCCGTGTTTTTCCCTAAAGATAAACCCCTTGGATAATCGGGGTGGGAAAACGTAGCTGCAAGGTACTTAAAACCAGACCTTTGAAAACTTTTCCTGAGTTTTTTTGTTTTTAACAGTTCGCAAGCCCCCTCTTCCCCCCCCCCCCCCCCCCCAAAATATGATCAACGACGCTGAAATTCAGACAGTTGTAATCAGCTCTAATAGGAGCAGAAAAGCCAAGTGCCACGCGTTATTATGCCTCAGCCCCTGTAGTGCCGGTATCCGGAACCTCGCTTGCGCTGGGATAACAGTAAACAGATGTGAGGGCAGTAGTTGCAATACTGAGTTACCCTTTAAAAATCCAGCTTGCCCCATGGATTTTTACAGTTCTTGTTAAGGCCCCTTCTTACCGAGCGCCTTTTCATTCTCTCTCTCTTTTTCTCTCCTTTTCTGCAAGGTTATTTTATTTTTTGCAGGATCAGCTCCTTGGGCTGATTCACCGTGTGGCTCCATAAATAGTTGGATTGGCATAATTGAGGGGTGAAGGGGATTTGGGAGTGAGTGGCTGGTGATGGGGAGAGGGAGGGGGGAGTGTGATGGGATAAGCCGGGCTTACCACCGAGAGAAATGTTTGTGGAACCACGGCTTTTCCACAAGGAGCCACAAGTCTATGGGAGAAGCAGAGAAATGCTACGACCACTGGAGGAGTGAAACTCTGCTCTCTGGGCCAGAGGCTGATATCATTGCTCCGAGAGTATTGTCTTTGGCTTTGACCTGGTGCAGACGAGTGTAGCCGTAGCTTAACACGCCGAGCCACCGCTTTTCCATGGGAATAGACACAAGAGTCCTGTCGAAGTCTGTAGGGTGACGCTGCTCTATATATCCTTGACATCAAGGCAGAGAACCCCGTTGGCTGCTTTGGCGCTGAGTTTAGGTCTAAAAGTTATGTTAAATACCTGCCTAAAGTGTTATGGGATTGGGACTCGACTCCAAAACTGAGTCTGTTGACTTTGAAGAGGAATAACGGTTCTCGGCGGTGGTGGGATCAGTTCCTGGGTTCCTGCAGGTGCTTGGTCTGTTGGGTGCTTGTGCTAACAGAGGAAAGAAGGTAAGAAAAGCAGTGCTGAGAGGAGGAGCAAGTGGTGGAAACACAGATTTTAGGCTGGTTTTGAGATGGCACCCCGAGGATTTGGTTTCCCATAGCCCTCAATCTGGGGTACCCACAGGCAACTGCTCTGCCCTCGTGTCCCCCCATCCACGCACTCCTACTGCCTCCCCCATGCTGTTCTCACAGCCACAGGGTGAGCTGCATAAATCGACTAATTTCATGGAAAACTAACCCACCGGTGAAGAAGACAGAATGCTGATCTGATCCATTCTGCACCTTCATCACCACCAGATCTGACCTTGGGGAGGGCAAGGGGACGTAGGCAGGGTGTCGGGAAGGTGAGCAGGCAGTGGTGGGTTCTTCCCCGGCAGGGAGAGGTTACATGAGTGTGTTGTGAGAAAGGGGGGCGAGTCTGGCCTTTTCTAGTGACTTTTCTAGCCCCGCCGTCAGCCTGCCAACACTTGGTTTCTGGCAACTTCAGTTCAACGTCGTTGTCGGCTCTGCCCACTTCTTTGGAGGCATCCCAAAATGTTGTAATTTGTAGGTGTAGTACTTTTGACCACAAACTTGGTGTCTCTGGACACACCATGACCACAGAATGGCTTTCAACAGAGGGGTGTGGACAAAAAGAAAGGATTTGTTTCGGTTGGTGAGCGCTATTGAGGGGCCTTCTCCCTGGAGATGGGGAGGGCCAGGGTTCCAGAGCTCACTCTCCCGTTCCCTTGGCTGTGGGTCCACAGGGAGAAGCGGGAGAGCTGGGGATGTGCGTGTGGATGTGGGCAGTGACGCATTACTAGGGCATGTGGAGAATTCCCCCGAATGACCACAGCCCTTTGCTGAACGACTATCAGAAGGTTTCTCACCCTTCCTCGAGGGAGGATGCTGTGCTTCCAAAAAAGACTCCCCGACGGATGTAATGATATTCATCCGGTTCTGTTACAACCGTTGCTCTTCCTGTGGCTGTTTTGCTCCTCATTATCTCCCTGGGAAGGGGTTGTTCTCTTGAGCAACAATATCCCAAAGCCAGTTTGGTTTCTGCAGTGTCCATATTTAGTGGGACTGTTTCTTATTTAGAAGCAGCCTTTGCATGGGTGTGAAGATGCTCTGCGCCATGTGAGCGATGTTAAACGGGCTTTGCCCCCTGGTCTGTAGCTGGAGAAAATGTGTGAGAGATTTCCCTGTTGCTAATAAGCATTGTGTTTGCCTTCCTCTTTGGGGGTGGGATAGATTCAAGGAAAGAAAGGGGGGGAAGAAGAAGAAAAAAAGAAGAAAAAAAAGGCTTTCCAGTGGGACGTGAATGTTTCTGCCTGTGTTCCCACATTGTTCCCAGCCTTCTGCCGGAGTCCAGCTGGATGACACGGGCCTCCAAAATGTAAGCGAGATTCCCCGATGAGTGACGCACGCAATCGCAACTCGCTGCTTGCGTGGACGGGGCGACAGCCATCTTGTGGGTGGTGGAGCACGTTCGGTGGTGGAGGAGAGGGTGCTGAGGGCGGCATGGCCTGAACCAGCAGCGGGAGTTGGACCCTGAGCTTCTGCAGATGTTGGACCCAGACCCCGAGTGTGCTTGGAGAAAAGCTTTGACTTCTTGACAGCCCTTTGAGAAATGTTTGCTCCTCTATAGATAGCTAATGAGGGCCGTCATGGGCAGAGGTACCCCAGTGACCAAGGGTTTTTGGAGAGAAGACCAGGAGAGCACCAGGTTCCTGCGAGGTGGGAGTGGAGGAGCAGCCTCCAGCAGCAGCAGAGAGTCTTTGCTGCTAATGCTTCCAGGGAGGGAATTTAAGGAAATGCTTGGATAGGAATAAGTAGAGCTGGCAACAAATGTGCATTTCATTTTATGAACATTTCATGGTGAAACTTAAAACTTCCACAAAATTTGGGGGACTGGATAGCTCAGGGGATTAGTAATGGGATACAGAGCCTTTCATCTCACCAGTGCCTTTTCAACTGCAGCTCAAGTCAATACCAGCGACTGAAAGTTGTTACCATCTGATGGCTTATGTGTAATGAGTTGATGGTCTCACTCCATTTCCTGGTAGTCAGGTATCTGCGGCTGACGCACACAAACACACCATAAAGCCTGGCCCCTCGCCAGCCTTGTTGGCAGCCTCTGCCAACGACTGGATGAGTCCGGGAGTTGAAATGTCCCGTTTGCTCCTAGCTGGGAGCTTTATCAGGTAGTCTCCTGGCATGTGCAGCGGGTGAGAAACTCGTAAGGCGGGAAAGGCAGTTCAGAGCGGTGGTTTTATGTGGATATCTTCCATCTGTACCAAGGACTACACGGAATAATGTTTTGTTGCAAAGCCCTCCTTTTCGGACGCTCGCCCCTCAGCAGAGCTGGGATGTTACCCTGAGATTTATCCTTTGCAAACAAGGTGAAGGCATTAGGGCACGGAACTTTCTGTTTAAAATAATGTCCCTGCTTTTCTCCCCCTTCCCGAGGCGGTTCTAAGTGGAACCTGGAGCACATTTTACGAGTGTTTGTTTATTGATGCGTCTGTGATGTGACTCTAGCGCCGGGATGCACCAGCATCCCCATGTCCAGCTGGGGAAACTGAGGTAGAGAGAAACCAAATGACGGAACAGATATTCCAAGATAAAAAAATT
>JAHREE010000504.1:938079-953575 GCA_033628505.1 Tringa tobata
CAACTCTCTCAGTCCCCCCTCCCAGCAGAGGGGCTCCAGCCCTCCCAGCATCTCCATGACCTCCTCTGGTTCCACTCCCAACAGGTGCACATCATTCCTGTGCTGAGGACTCCAGAGCTGGATGCAGTGCTCCAGGTGGGGTCCCACCAGAGCGGAGCAGAGATCCCCAGGGCTCGCTGCGCCCGCAGCAGGGTGGTTGTCCTAAGGAGGTAGCAGGACTTAAGACTGGGAGCACGGGCCAAACTGGGTCCTGTTTGCTCCTGGAGGTTGGTTTTACCCTGTGGCCAAGGTGGGCGACCAGTAGAGCCGAGATGGGGGTCCAGCACAGCACTGGCCTTTACGGCTCTTTGAGCGGGCAAATGCCGTTGCAGGGTGGGTCTTTTCAGTCTTGCAACTGAGGGTTTTGTGTTTTGTTTTGAACCGTAAATATAACACAATTGTGTTTATATAGTGCAGTTATGGGAGATGGTGCATATGGGTTTTAAATAGAATATGGGTTAAATTTAGCCTCTTTTCTTTTTTTTTTTTTTTTTTTTTTCCCCTCCCATTGATTTTGCAGAGATAGGCTCATGTTTGAAAGACTTCTCACCCTGGAGTTTACCGGACTCTGTCCTGCATGATCTCATTGCTAGTATCTCACTCTTTCTCCACCCTTCCCTCCCGTTGTTTGCTATTCTGACTGAAGATGAGACATTAAAAGTTAAACAAACTTTTTAAAGACGGGGAACGCATCATCCTATGTGTTTATGCAGTATTAAACACAACAAGATCATTATCTGGAGACACTGGAGACAGGATTCACATTGGATATAAATGAGCAAAGTTCCCATCAAGTACATGATTTACACCAGCGCGGGGTTTGGCGCCAGGGTGTATAAAGATGAGCAAGAAAAAAAAAAATCAGTTTTCCAGGCTTATGCTTTTTAATCCTGTGAGCGCTTCTTCTTATCCTCCAATTAGAAAGTAGGGAAAAAAAGGATTGGAAGAAAGAAAACAAGTAGGCTGAGCATAATCATAAGAACAAACTTTCAAATAATGAACTTAATTATATTTTTAAAACCTGACTGGGGGTTTTTCCAGCCAGCAGTAAAGTGATGGACCCCACAGTTGGGTCTGCATTTCCCCACTTCTTAGAGGCAAATGCTTGGAATTTGCCTCCTGAAATGAGATTAAATGATTTCTGGGATTCAGATTCAATAGCCAGCGATGCAGAGGTTTATGCAGATTGCACTGGCTTTGTCGTACGGGATTTTAGGAGCTTTTCCTGAACTTCAGTCTGTGCTGAGGTTATTTTGAAGTTTCCGTTGTGATCCACGGGTCCTGGGATCTCTGCAGTAAATGACTGTAATTTCATGCTTGGAGGCAAACCCTCGGGGCAGCCAAGCCAGCTCTGTCATAAACAGCACTTCATGTTTTCAAGGCTCTCAACCAGCAACATCCCCTCAAAAGTTTTTGATAGAAAGTGGTTTTAGGTTTACAGACAGGGTCTCTGAGGAAGAAATTCATCATCTACCCTAAGGCCTGCAGAAAGTCAGAGCAGGATCCCAGCTTGGGGCTGTTGCTCTCCAGCCTCTTTCATTCGGCTGCTTCAGCACTTTCCACCAGGCCAATGCTTGTAGCCTTCTTATGGGACGCCACAGCCACACTTGTAAGAAATTCCCTTCTTTTATAGCATATTAAGAACTATCTTCTGTATTTAATAGGGGAGGAAACTGGGGAAGTGAGGTTAAATCAGAGATACTGTGGAGGGAGAGGAGGGATGGCAAGACCTTGTGCCTGTCCCTGTGTACTCCTGTCCCTGGAGCAGGTCTCCAGTGGGCTGCTGGTCAGGTTGGGCTAATGCGAAAGGGGACAGCAGGACATCGTGTCCCATCAGCTGTGCTCCTAATTTTGTGCCTGCAGGGTGATGGAGTAACCTAGCTGCGTTGAGGCAGGGACTCTGCTTCTGCTGAGCTTTCCTTGCTCTTCCTTAGCACTGTCCTAGGTGGCTTAGAGCAAAATTGTTTGGTGAAAGATGGGAAAAGTTTCATTTTCTCAAGGATTAAAAGACTGGCCTCATTTAAAAACATTTCTCACCTCAATTGATATTTTTGGTGCTGAAAACATTAAAAAAGACATTACCAACTTCTTTAACTCACTGAATCTGTTTTCCAGTTGGAAGTCAAGGCAAAGTGAGGTTTTTTGGGTAAGCTGACAGGTCTTTCTGCAAAAAATAAAATGCAAAGTCAGAATGTTGAGTTTTATTCTCTTGGGAAGGAAAAAAAAAAATCTGAAAGAGATACTTCCGCAGGAAAAAATTGACTGGTCAGCCAAAGTTTTGTTCTTATCTTGTCCACAATTCCCTATAGTCTGGAAGAGTTCCATTTTGTCACTGGTAGACAAACCAGTGTTTGTGAACTAAGTACAAGTATGAACTTCTTCCAACTCTAACAAGGATGGGATATATATATGTATGTATATGGAACTTGAGCAGACAAAAGGCAGAAATAGTTGGGTTTTTTTCCTAACTTGGATCCAAGGCTGAAAATAATCTATACACCCCGAGGACCTCTCGGTTATCTTGCTCTGCTTTCAGGAGAGGAGTGCCATTGCTTCCTGGCAGCAGAGATTTGATGCACAAAGGAAACCTGAATAACTTCCCACGTTGTGAGATCTGGAGCAGTTGTTTCTCGGTCCGTATAAGGTTTAAATTGGTGGACGGACTGGCACTTGCATCATTCTCTAGGTCTACTGGTGACGTACCAAGTGTACGTGACATTCATTGGGTTTGAGCTTGGCCCGTGCTGGGTTTGAAGCCTGGGTTTATTTTTGAAGATGGGGTGATGCAGTGGTTGAATAGCACGTAAGTCGATGCCCGTTTTTGCTGTTTGCGGTGTCCGTGGTCTCTTCCGTTGCTCCCTTCCAGGACTCCCTAACTCCATGCTAATTGGGTGCTGGCTCCAGGCTTTCTATTTTAATGCTGTTTGATGATAATAATCATTCCCGCAGGATGAATGGTTGAGAACAAAGACAGGAAACGTCCCCCTGATTAGATAGAGGCAGGGGAGCCATTCGAGGAAAAAAACAAATGACAAAAATGACAAATGAGGGTCCTGTAACTTCTGCCATCCTCCTGGGGCATGTGGAAGGGCCTGGAAGGATACGTGAAAAAGATGGTAATTTACTGGTTTGGCAAATCCTATGTTGGAAGTCTTCAAGTATCATCTCCATCTGCAAACAAAGGCCAGCAGGAGAGATAAGGCCAGGCAGCTACCAGAACTGAGGCACAGTTACGCAAAGTCTCCTTCATTCCAATCATATTGAAACTAACTGTGACCTTTCCTACTGCATTAAGGCAGTTACTAGATGAGAAGGGAAGAGGCGACGCTCAGATGTAGGTTTAGGTGACGAGCATGATATGAGCTACATCTACAACAATTCTGAGTGCAGACCTGAGCACTGGTTGGAGTCTGACCTTGTTTCATGTTGGCTCGTGTTGATGTAAGGCCATAGAATCATAGAATGGTTTGGGTTGGAAGATCATCGAGTTCCAACCCCCCTACCGTGGGTAGGGACACCTCCCAGTAGACCAAGCTTTCCATGCCCAGGCTAAGCTTGGTGTGGTCCTTGGGAAATGCCAGAGAAGAGAAATGAGCTGTGCTGTTCCTTAGCAGCAATCCAGATGTGTATGTTTCTGCAGAGCAGATATTTTGGATATGGTCTATCTGGCTTCTCAATTTCTGGGTAAATCTACCATTACCTAGATATTAAATGGGTATTTCCAGGATCCTAAAGAGCTTGAAGGTCTCTTCCTGAAAGAGCTGGAAGGTTCTGCAAGAGCCTGCATTGGGCTTTAGGTGTCAATCCACAAATAGAGTAGATACCTGAGCGCGTGGAGCTTGGACCAGGTAGTGCTCAGCTTCTTGACCAGGTACCGGAGATGCCATTAGGATCTAGGTTTACTTGGACCTTTTTCTTTCTCCAAATACAGAAGTGCTCTGTAAACCGGTCAAGAGCAGTCTAGCAGTTCTTGGGGGAAGTAATCAACAAAAACAAACTCCGACTTTCTTCAGATTGTCGTCAGAATGTTGTAGCTTCTTGAAAACGGAAAGGTTTTCATTTTCAGTGGTTGAAAACTGAGTGGGAGCCGGAAGTACGGGGGAGCTGGTTCTGATTAGCCCCAAGTTCCCCACATGCTGTTGTGCATTTTGGTTGTATTTTTGTTTGTTAAACTTTGTTTCAACTAATTCTATTTAGTGCTAGTATTTACAGCATTGCCTTGGTTTCATTTATGACCATTGCGTGCTGAGGGTATGAAGAAAGTATGGGCATCCATGCAACGCCCCTAAATTCAGGGAACTTGGGCAAAAAATGCCTAACTCCTTCCTTTATCACAGTTTCAACTGTAGTAGGGGCAAAAACCTGACCTGGAGAACAGCACTAGGTCTTGTTATCTCTGGTCTTTCTTGGCCTGCTCCCTACGAGACCCTTTGAATAAAGGGTTATTGTGGTTCTCAATGACATCTAGGGTTGAAGAGAATAGGAATCTGCTGAAAGTAAATGGAAATGTTCTGACTTGCATACCTTTAACTTAAGCTCAGGGATAAAGTATATTTTTCTAACGGTACGAGGTTTTTGTCGATGGCATTTTTGAAAGAGAGAACAACTTTTTAGGTGTGCTCTTATAAAAACAAGTCTTCCATCTGTGCCTAGTGATAATTTATAACTTCTTTCTTAGACCTGTGCTGTGAAAGAAATTAGGGACACGCCTGGGAAATACTGGGTTGGCTTAAATGTGCTGCAGAGCCCTTTTAGTTTTCTTTTATCCCGCGTTTTTAAATTAAAGAAATGTGATGATTTCAGGCGTTTGATCTCTGAATGTTGCAATTTTTATTAGCATTTGTTTCCAGTTGTGTGTTTTCCCGGTAATCGGTTTATGGAACCTTTCACCTCTAGATCTCCACCTCCTGTGTCACGTGCGTTGCTCGGGTCCAGCCATCTGGCTCTTCTCTCCCACCACTGAACAAGTGGGGGGTCACTTCTTTTTTTTTTTTTTCTTTTTTTCTTTTTTTTTTCTGAAAAGGGAGAACAACAAATGCTTCTGCAACCGTTGCTACTTGGCAGCTCCATAGGGTGGCCTCAGCAGGGTCAAGGACTGAAAAACTGCTGAGTGACCTACTGGTCCCTTTCTAGATAGGGTATTTCAGCCTGGGACTGAGATGTACTAAGTTGCTGGAAGTTCTGCCAAGCAAATCAACCTAACGCGTGATTCCAGTTCTGAATCGGGTATTTTTCCCTTCCCCTCCTCCTCTGGAGGGTCTAGTAAATCAAGATGTGGCTTTAAATCACTCATTTCAAAATCAGGCAGATGTCTTCTCCATCTTGAGACCAGTTCAGGATCTGTTTGGAGTCCCTAATGTTCACGGGCAACAGCTGAACAATTGGCCTAGAGCACGACTGTGTGAAGAGCTAGTCTGACTTCAGGAGGGAGGTTTTAAAAAGGTCACTAAAGTTTAAAAATCTCTAATAATTTATTCTTTTCCTCTATTTCTAGTAGAAACGCTTCCAAAAACGTTCCTATGTCACTCCCATTCCCTTGTACCGACATAGATGGAGGAGAAGGACACTGTTTCTGAGTTCCAGTAGACCACACTCCTTCAGTTGCTCTTGTATGTCCCAGATCTTCCCGCGAAGGGTCCGCTTTTCCCAGAATGCTGTACTGTCTGCTCTTGTGTATCCCAGATGAGCTACCACTTAAGCACTAAGTGCCATTCCCTTTGTAAAAAGGGAAAAGCTATAATTTGGTTTAAGCAGACGCAGCTTTGGGGCTTGGATTGCTCTCCCAAGGCACGGTCTCTGATTCTGACCTTAAATAGGCTCCGTAACATGTCGTTCCAGCCTCTGTGTGTGTGCGCGCGCGTTGTTAACTGTTTCCATGTTTTTGACAGATGGCTTGGTGTACCTCGCAGTGAAGCCAACATCCTGTTGAACAAACAATGAGGAAAGAGGAGGGAGGAAGAATGGGGTGTGGGAGAGAACACAGGATGCCATTTATATTTATATTTATGCAAGTGTTGGTTTTTTTTTTTTTTTTTTTTGAAATATTGTGTATGCGGCAGGCTGAGAATTGGGGAGAAAATGGAACTTTGAGGCTTCATTTATGAGGAGTCTTCAAAGAGAAGACTTCTAAACCTCCCTCCAGAGACTGTGAGACTTGTCATTACTCTTATTTGTACTGACATCATGGGGAGTCATGCTGGTGAACGGATGGAGCTGCTGGGTTTGTAAGTCTTCTGTAAAGCGCTCAGTCCATCAGGCCCTGGCAGTCGTGTTTCTATGGGAGAAGCTTTCAGGGTTCAGGCTGTACAGTGTTTGGCTTTCAGGGTTTTACACACGTGTTTGAAACTTCAGAATCCCTTCTCAGGCTTTGTCTTTCAGTGAATTGCTTTAAGTGACCCCTTATTCCACGACGCCAGAGCTGCCATCCATGGTCCAGCATACGCTTTGACGAGAGCAGACTGTCTCATACAGAAGATAGAGGAGATGTCTCCTTTTGGTTAAAGCACAGGATTGGGACTTGGACTTAGGTCTGTGGGAGAAACTGAGAGAAACTGGGGCAGAGTCTTGTCAATCTGTAGTGTGAATGCAAATATTGGACTGTTTTTGCAAAGTATTTTGGAGATCTAGTGGTACAGAATGCTGTAGGCTTGGAAGCATCTCCAGATAGCTGCTGGCTGTCTGCTGGTGCAACGGCTAGCAGAAAACTTTCTTGGTCATGTAGGCAGGTTGTATCGGTGGCATTGGTGCCCGGTCCTGAAAGAGGAGTAATCCCAGGTCAGCCCGAGAGTGTGGCCCAAGTGATAGAAACTTGTTTGATGAATGGCTGGAGAAGCAGTGCAGCTCCTTGGCTGTTATTGTTAAAGTCTCCATCGGTCCATAACCTGTGTTTGGATTCCCCGTTGCAGAACATACAGCAATACCAGTGGTTTCTGATGGGAGTTGTAGGAGCAGGTCCTGTCTCAGGTGTCCCTTCTGAACCACAAGGGTTGCTCTTGCAGGACTCCAGCACTGGTTGGTATCTGCCCTCCCTGGTCAGCGTGATTGATTTAGGAGAACACAGGGTTCAGCTGACCCCAGCTCCTCAAAGAAAAGCTGACTCTGCTTTACGCCTCCTTCTTTCATCTCTGTCTACGTGTTGCTCTGCTTTCTGTCTACCGTGACCCAGCTCTTCTGTTTACCTTCGGGTCAGTTTTTTTTCTTCCCTCTCACATGAACCATATGCAAATTTAATATCTTTCTCTCCTCCTTTTATGTTTCCGCATCCCTCCCTCCTGGGATCTTGTCCTAGTTTACGATAGAGTTCTCTCTGCTCAGACACTGTACAAGCATGTGGCTGATCGAAGCAGATTCCCCCCATTTTGGGTTTTCATGCCACAGAAGAAAACGGGTTTTGTTCCTAAATCTGATGGTGTAGATCTCTGTTAGCATCTCAACACGCTGCTTCAGGACACAAGGAGAGTGGAGCCGGTGATGGTTCCTACAAGAACTGCTGATTCCGATACCCCTCTCAACCTGTGCTTGGTCTTTAGTGACTCTAGTGAACTTTCACGTGTACGATCCCTTCTGCCACGGAGCCAGGGTCTGCTGAACCAGACCATCAAGCTATTTCCAGAGGCAGATGGACAACAGCATTCTGTTGCTGGAATATCAAGGTGCCCTTTCTGAATTGCCGCTGAACGCCTTACCCCAAGGATGTAACCCAAGAGCGGGGTGTATCAGTGCTTCCCCCTGCCCTGAAAAAGCTGCCAGTTCCAAGATCAAGAAGCAACCATGAAACCCTCTGGTTCTGCAGAGGCATTTTGCCCGGATCTCAAGTGGTTGCCTGTCCCCGAAATAGCATGGCCCGTTAAACGCTACCAGCTGAAAAAAACCCACGCAGCGTGGCAGGCGGTTTGGGAGGCATCGCGATGCCAAGTCCCCATTTGCAATACATCATCCCCCTTTCCACAAGTTTCCCAGGCGATGGGAATGTTTTTCCATCCATGAAGTAAAGCATAAAGCGAGTTATAAAGATGTTTAAAGGAGCTTTTGCCCTGGCCTGGCCTGGAAGATCTGAGGTCATTCACAGTGCACATTAGTAAATATGTGTAGGGCCTTTGGAGGTTTCTTCCAGAGAAACAGCTAATAAAGCTGGCTGCCTGTGTTTGTTGTTCATGCCAAGACACATTCCAGCATCTGATTATTTTATGTCATTACTTTAATGTGGAAAGAAAGAGAAGCATTAATTTTTCCAGGTGGATTGGCCTGTTTTGAGGAGGTCACGGCTTTCGGTAGGTGGACTGGATTAAAACTGACCCAAACTACTATGTCCGTAATAAACTTTGGCGTAACTAAAGCTGAAGGAGGAGAGCTTTTTGAGGAAGGGTATGGGAGCTGAGTTGCTGACTTCCATTCTGAGACATTTCTGCGTTCGCAGATTTGACGCGGAATTGAAAAAGGAGAGAAAAAGAGACAATAGGATTGTAATTGCTTAAGCGCCTCAAACTGCAAAGGAAATGTTAGAAACTGGTGGAAAAGACCTCCTTGTAGCCATATGTAGTACAGAAGATACCAAAGAGGAATTTCTGCGCTCTTGGAAATTTTGTAGTTTGAGAGGGAGGGAGGGATTGTTCCCATTTGGAATAATAAAATGCTAAACTTACCATGTCCTGCAGGGCCAACTTAAAAAATGGATTTAATATTACCAAAGCACTTTGTCAGGGGCGTTAGTCTTGAACTTGAACTTTTTTATTGTGGTAAATAATGCAGAAATGTAACAAACGTTCTGACATTTCCACACACAAAAAAAAAAGTCATCAAAATCAATACTTCTCTTTAGATCTCTGCTCTTTTAAGACAATTACTCTGTTTCAGCTCTTTTTAAGCAGCTGCGCTCTCAGTTCGAGGTCTTGGTCCTTAGATATGTGACCAGTCTTTACTCGTGGGAATAGGGAATAACGAATTTTGTGAAACTGGATACATCAGAATGGACTCTCTAAATCAGAAAAAGTCATAGATTCGTGTTTTGTAGGTCTGGTTTAATTTTTCACTTTTGTGTCACTCCATTGGCATTTCTCTTAATTCTCCCCAACATAGCCAGAATTGGAAACAGGACATCGAAGTCTGGGAATTTGTGGCCAGCTTCTTATCTCTCGTTGGTTTTCCACTACTATAACTTCAATGACGGATCATCTTTTTTTGTTTAAATATTCTGGTGTGAGAGAAACGAAGACCAAAGGACTTGGGATAGTTTATGATGGGTTACTGGATATAAGTGGAAAATTAGAAGTGATCCATATCCGGTATATTCAACTCTGTTATCCATTTAATCACTGCAATTCCAGGCACTGTAAATTTCTAAATGTTATTTGAAAATGAAGTGGCTCGTTACAACTGATGTTGCTAATCCTTCTGCTGGCAGCAGCTCCACTGCTGAAATGACATAATTTGTGACTTGCAGTGATCAATGGTGGTGTATGTGGGTTAAATCTAAACCCCAGTGTTCAATGGGTTTGCTCCTATCTTACAAGGCAGTCGTTAACTACTACATGTGGCTGTTATGTTTGACGTTAGACGGCGGCGAAGTGAAAATAAATATTTAAATCCCGTTTATGTGTGGTCCTGCCAAACAGAATGGAGATAGCAGGCTGGTGTCCAATACTCGTAACTGGAACTACATGGCTTTTGGTTCTGACTGAACGTGGGAATCCCTGGGTTACGCTCTGCGTTATGAGGGCTTTCCAGCTTCTAAAGGGTGGTATAAAGAGAGTAGTCATCAATTTTCCAGATCTGAGGATAGACAAGAACTAATAGGCCTCATTTTTAAGATACTAGGGAAAACTTTTCTCTATATGCGCCAGAACCAGATTGGCTGTTCCTGACAGCTAAATCCGGTCTAAATTGTAATATAGGATTCCTGTCCAGAAGTGATCAATGAGTAAGTTTTCATTGAAAATTCTCTGAAATGTTTCTCATTCAATGTTTCCTAAAGTTCTGCTGGAGATACATTTCAAGCTGCAGCAGCTGCAGCTGCAAAGGTCCTGGGTGGTACTTGACCAGATTGGTAAAATGGTTTCATGAGCAGGGAATACATTTATGCAGATCAGGCATCAAACTTGATGTCTAAAATTTAGATTAATTTATTTGGAATCTGAATATGTTGACTTCAGCATTTGATGGAACATTGCAGGGGATGAGCCCAAGGAGACGTATGCTTTGGATGCTGATCAAGAGTTTAAAAGTGAAAAGATGAGGTTTGTTCCAATCCTGAAAAACTGGGTCTGGTGCAGAAGGCAGAGCATCGTTACTGACCTGTTGGTAGGCTCAGATTATTTAATCCCACTGTGTTAGCACCTTCTTCAAAAGTGGTGTTTAGTACCTCTAACCTACCTTGTTCCTCTAATCCACATTTTTGGTTCTGTTCTGCATTTGTGAAAGTTTCTTATCGAAAGAAAAAAATTTCACGGACTGTATGTAGGTTTGAAAAAGGAAACAAAAAGCCCTGGCAAAGCAAAAGAGATCTCTCAGGTTGGTTGCTCTGCTTACTTAACAAACTACTGAAGTTTAAACATGGCCTTGCTCCTTCAGCCCAATTTCTCTTTCTTTCTGGCTTCAGCTGTGGAAAAAATAACAATAAAACTTTGTATTGTAATGCAGAATGTAATGTTCACAATGTCAGGATTCATTGCATTCACCCATCACAAGAAAAACATGACCGTGGTCTAGATCTTGGATGGGCTCCAGGGATTGGATATCGGCAAACCCTATGGGTCTGTTTTGGGGGGTTTTTTTTGTTGGTGTCTCATGAAAATAACTCCAGTCTGCAAAAAGGAAGCATTCTCAGTGTCCCAGGAACTGCTTCACACTCATCCTCAAACTGTGGCAAATGGACAGAAAGGACACGATAATGCTGGGCAGACCAGAAAACCACCAATGACCTACAGCAATTTCTCTGCTGGGCAGCAAAAGCAGTTGATCAAGGCTCAGGGATACGTTATGCCGTGCATCTTGGAAACCCTTCAAAACCTTCAGGGTTGGACGTGCTTCCAAATATTTGTGAAACTATTAGGAAGCGAGGGAGAACGTGCTGGAAAATGTAAGGCCTTTGCTTCCCCTCAGATTGTGTCAGTGATGTTTTCTTGAATTGTCCTGAATATCATGGGGATGAGTGGAGAAGAAGAAAATTTGCAAAATTTAACATTTTGGGAATATTTAGCATTTTGACAGAAATTGGTAGAAAATGAGATTCTTAAAGAAAGCAGCTTGCTCCTTTTTGTAGCCTTGAGCTGCTTTTGAGTTACTTTTTCAGCAGCAACAACAGATTCTTACACCTTCCGTGTTTTTCCCATAGCTCAGAGTGAAAGGTCCCACCTTTGCTGGATGTGCTCACATTTAGTGAAGCATTCACCTCTGAAGAAGAGTTAGACATTTGACCTGAGTGGTTTCACAAGACTTGGAAACATCTCCTCTGTAATTGTTTGCACAGCCAGGGGAATGACAGGAAAAAAGTCTTTGATGTCCTTACTCCAAACACATGAAGTTCACAGTATTTCCTGGGAAATAGTATTCCTGGGAAAATTGCCTTTACAGACTAGTTGGGCACTAATAGATGGTATGTGCAAAGTGCTAATTCTGAACTCTGTGCAGGAGCAGCTGGAATGTTGAGTGGGACCGTGGCCTGTGGTGCTGTATTTACTGGGCAGTAAAAGAGATGTTTTGCTTCAAGTTTGGAATGTGTACCAAACATCTACACTTACCAAACAAACAAAAAGCTACAAAGCAGATTCTTTCCCCTTGGTTTTCTTATCATTATTTTTTTTTGTTGCTGAAATTAAGTTCTGTTCTGAACTTCTTCAGATGTTCCCCTCACCCCCGAGCTCTATATCCACTTCGGATGTTGCCTTGAGTCCAGACAGTTCATCATGGAAGAAGTTGCAGAGCTCTAGGGATGAGTTGGGCCTTCAAAGCTCTCTGTGATGACTGCTCTGGACTTACCCTGGGGAACCAGGATACTCTGGTTGCAGAGCAATCTACCTTTCAGACAGTCCTAAAGCCTGCTGAGGTGTGGGAACCTAAAAGCCGGGCTTCTTCAGCAGTGGACTGCTAAAAAGCTGGGAGAATGAGCTGACTGATAGTGCAGCAGGTTTCCATTGGAACCCACATGGTTTATGTCAGGATTTTGTTGAGACCAGCGTACCTCTAAGAAACATCTCAGTATTTGATGCATTTGGACACTGGAATTTTCTTGATGCAGTTTCTGGACCGGTTTGGGTCATGGTTACATGCCTTTGGTGAAGCTGTAGTGATGAGAGCGTGTCGTGAAAAGAAAGGATCTTATATCCACTCAGATCACCCCACTAAAGTACGTCCAGATGGACAGATGACCTCCAGAGGTCCCTTCCAGCCTAAATTATTCAGTGACTCTGTCTCTAGCATTCCAGAGGGAGTGTTAGGTGAAACTGGGACCATCCCATATGGGGAGGAGGATAGAGTTATATCTGCAAGTCCTGAATCTTGACCCCATCCTCTGCCCTGGCCATCCATCACTGGGCACTGGTATTTTATTCTACCAGGATGTCAATCACCATTTCAATTAGTGAGTGGGAGGAGAGAGTGTGGATGATAGCACCCCATCTTCCATTTGATTTAGGATGAATCACACTTAAGAGGGCATCTGAGGTTAAAGAACACAGGATTCTGGACACACGTATAAATCAACGGGCTTGAGGTTTTCATTATTCACCTTCTAGTGTATGAAGTGATATGACTCATTGGATCATAAAAGAGATCAAATAGCTTTGTTGCTAATAATTCTTTCCTTGACCCATTCCGTGGCACATTAGGTTTGTAAACAGAGTTTTAATGGCATCCCTTGGAAGTAATAACATCACGCCTTTATAGCACCTTGGCTGGCTGTGTGCTCCCGGCTATAGCAGTGCTTGGGTTTAATTCTCAGCCGTTTGTGGGAACTAATGCGCTTTCATATCTTAACTTTTCAGTTATTGCCTTTTTGAGATGGATCATCTCCAGTTACTCTGCCTCTCGCCCTCCTCTTCCACAGATGACATTTGAACCCTCCCGGGAGCCCACAGCTCAGCTTTCCCCAAATGATAAGCGCTCCCTGTAATGTTCTGGTGGAGATAACATGCCTGAACCTTCAGCGTGTTGTTAATGTCTAATGAGCTCATGGCGCCATTTATTGTTTTATGGCTAAAACATGATTGTTCATTAACAAAAGTAGCATTAGCCCATGTGCCAACTTTGGACAGAGGAAAAGGTAAAGCAGAGTGGCGTGATGGAGGGTAATAAGAGTATGGTACCTATGGTAGCAAAGATGGCAAACATCCTGCTGGCTCCTGGGCCGGTCCCGTGCAGCTGCTGCTGTGGAGAAGCCTCGAGTAGATGGAGACCATCTCTCTCTGCTGTTGGGAGCAATGAAGTGCCAGGGCCACAGAATGCTGTGGCTTTAAAGGGGCACGGTATTGAGCGGCTCCCAAATTATTATGCTCTGATACTGCGGTGATTTTTGTCCTGCTGGGCATCACCCTTTGCAGTCTGTTCTGTGGTGCTTCATTTCTGTGCCTGTCGTATTATTTGCCACCTGCTTGAGTGGTGCTGCCCTGCCCCACGCCACCTTTGTGCTGCTTGCCCAGGCTGCAAGGACCAGCAAATGAAATTGGTGGTTCCCAGGGTGGGAAATCCCATTTTCAAAGGGTAGAGATAGGAAAAAGAAGGTCCTAGTCTCCATTAGAACTTCTTTAAACCGGTCCCAGACCTTTTTGTGAAGATTGATGGGCGAATGTCTGATGATGGAGAGCCGTGATCCATCTGGCTCATGGTCCAGAAGAGGGCCCTGTCATTGTGAATCCCTGTGGTGAGGTTCTGTTGATATTGGTGATGGGAAAGGTTCAGATGGCATTTACAGACTGTATCATTCAGGACTTGGGTCTTGGTCTCGGGTAGCTGTGGATGGAGAAAATGCTTAGAGCAGCAAGAGTGTGTTAGGCAAGATCTGGAGATGACTGGACGTTGCCTGTCCCTCTTGAGGCTGCTGCAAGTCTCTGTGTAGCTTTTCAGCTTGTTACTGGGTTGTGGGCTCGTCTGCCCTCAGTTATTTCAAACAGAGGGAGTTTGCTCTTTTAAAAATGGTCAATTTGTGATGTAGGGAGAAGAGAATAGCTAAATGTCAGGCTTTTTATTAGCCTTCTCCACCCTCCAGAGGTTGATTCAGATACCAGAAGCAGGCAGACCTGGCGGTGGGGGGGAAGTAGCTTCCTACCTGCCCGTCCCTTTTATTTCTATCCTATTAAAAGAAACAGAGATACCTGGTGTAGGGAGAGGAGGAAGGGGGTAAAGGACAGGAAGGAAAGGAAAGAAGGTTGGGAACTGTCAGTGTAGACCTGTGCTGCTTCATCACTTAGTCTCAGGGCGTTGCTGAGCCTGCAACAGATAAAAGAGCTTTGCAGAGACAACTTCTGAGACTTTGTTTCAGTTTTTGAAAACTTTATTTCTATTTTTTTATGGTAGCTGATTTATTCGTGAGATGGCAGACACCCCAAAGCAGCAATGAACTCTGTAGCTGTGATGATCACAACAGAGGGGTTTAGCTGCACTGCAGTTGAAAGTCCCTAATTATAGCCTGGAATCTTGACTGTTGTAGATGTATGGACCAAGAAGCTTAAGAAAAGTGCTAGAGAGGGAAAACAATGTGAAGGATAGGCCCGGCCTGCACATAAATAGCTTTTGGACTGCCTTATATATGTTGGTTAAGCAAAGTTACTAAATAATAGCAATATAACAACCTTTTTATGAGATACTGCTCTGTACATGCAACAGAGCTCTCTGCTGTATTTATTCCAGCTTGAAGACCATGTGTATTTAGTACTGGCTGTGTACTCCTCATCATTTACAGTTGTTTAAATGGAGGCTTTTGTTGTGGTGCTGTCGTGCAAGGAAACACTACGAGCCAGGGGCAAAAAGTATTAGGTGTCGGGGGGGGTGCATGTATTAAGCAGGAGATTTAATTAAAGGACCATCGGGATACCTTCTAGCTAAAGAGTGTATTCAGTTAAAAACTGATTAGAGCTGAATCGCTATCTGTGAGATCCATGAAAAACTTCTGGATGGAGGCTAGGATAGTTAGATACCCAGTACCTGTGGGATTTTGTAGAATGAGGGTATTTAACTCCCATTAAGGTCTCTAGAGTGGTTAGTGACAACCTGAGGGCTGAATTTATCCCTGATCTTATAAAATCACTGCACTTTGCTAGGAGCGGATTTGTCTTGGGGAGTTAAAACCACTCTGGTGTGTATTAGAAAGCAAACACTGAATTTGGGATGCAGACTGAGCTCCCACTGACTTCGTTCAGGAGGAGCATGGCACAAAGAGGAACCAAGAGCAGGACTTAACAGGGCTAAGGTGGGGAATTTCACCCCAAATCTTGTAAAGTTCTTGAAAAGACAGACTATATCCCATTCT
>JAHREE010000505.1:0-16621 GCA_033628505.1 Tringa tobata
TGGGCAGCCTCTTCCAGGGCTCTGGCACCCTCAAAGTAAAGAAGTTCCTCCTCATGTTTAGGTGGATCTTCCTGTGTTCAAGTTAGTGCCTGTTATCTCTTGTCCTGTCACCGGGAACCACTGAAAAAAAGACCAGCCCCATCCTCTTGACACCTTCCTTTGAAGTATTGATAAGCATTGATCAGATCCCCCCTCAGCCTTCTCTTCTCCAGACTAAAAAGACCCAAGTCCTTCAGCCTTTCCTCATAAGAGAGATGTTCTAGTCCCCTCATCATCTTTGTAGCCCCTGCTGTACCCTCTCCAGCAGTTCCCTGTCCTTCTTGAACTGGGGAGCCCAGAACTGGACATGGTATTCAAGATTTTATCTTCTTTTTGTTCCTTCTTTAGGTTCCAAGTGATTTTTAGGGTGTAAGCCTTCTCTTACTCAGAGTTTATCTGGGAACCCTAACATCAGCTACAGCCTTTGAGCGCTGTTCAAGTAGGAAGAATATATTTGTGTATTTAAAGCAGAAGGGCGGACATCGCCTGGTGGGACAGCGTATGGGCTCAAATGCAGAACTGGTAGGGGTGAAGCAAGAAGCCTGAACTGGTGTGCAGAAGACGTTCTACCAATCCCAGTACAGAAGGACGAAGTGTATGCAGACCACCTCCTGCTGGCAGGGTGTTGCAGGTGTGTGCACATGGTTGTTAGGATGTGGTATGAGTGGAAGGTAGTTGATGGAGTTTTGCTATGCTAGGGTTAAGGTGTGTTTTGTCCTCTCCTTACCGGCTTAGGAATGACAAAAGTTGATGGTGGTTAGCTGCATGCAGATGGATACATGGGTATAGTAGTGAGCTGTGCTGGGGAATCTTTCATTATGAATTTGAGAAAAAGGAACTGAAACTAGTTTAAAGTCAAAACAAAGCACTGATAGGAGCAATAGCTTTCTGTAGCGCTGCACAGAGTTTGAATGCAGCGGGTCTGAGTGCAGCGGTTTGTCCATCTTGGAAGGAGTCAGATTCTTCGTCCTGTGGTCTGAGTTACAGGAATAGTTCTGGCTTTTGGGAAGGGAACAAGTAAGAAAAAATAAAGTATTTGTTTTTACCTTTGTTAGCATCTCTATTTCTGTAGGATATAGAGATACTGATATTGAAAGTACTTCTTAAAATGCAATGCCTTTTTTTATAGATATGCCTTTCTAGATAGAGGTGCGGGGGCGAGAGAGGTATTATCCAAAATAACACTGAAAACCACCTGAAGAATCTGAACTCTTGTCTTAATTATTGGCCATGTTTCATATCTGTTAGACAGCACTCCTCTCTGTGATGTCTTTAGAGCCAAGTTTGTAATAATCTGCCTGCGCAGATTCTTAGGTGCTGGGATGATGAAGTGACAGAGACACTAGAGGGCAGTGGAGGATCCCTGTGATGGGAGTACCTCCAGGGCTTTTTCACAGCAGTGTTACTATGCCGAGTGATTGCTTAAAATAGTCAGAAATAGTAGAGAATTAAATAAAAGTTTTGGTCATTATGGTCACAGAAAGTTTTCATTAAGGAAGGTTTATGTACCAAGAAGACTCGAACCCCTTTTTAGAGGAACTTTGAGCATTAGACTGGCTGCACTCATTTTGAAAAGGTTTTAAACTCTTGAAAAAGCTTGTGGGATATTTGTATATGATTTAAGGAAACAAACAACCAAAACTTACCCTTCCTGTCCATCCAGCAGAGTCCACAAAAGAATTTTCACATTGCTTTCTCTCTCCTCCAGGACAGTCTCCTAATGTAACATACCCTTTGACTGCAGGTGCTCTCTTTTTTCCTTGTAGAGAAATAAATCAATAAATCATTGTGTCAGCAGAGAACAGCTTGGAGCCAGATTTTCTTGTGCTGGAAAGTTTCAAATTAATTTTAGGTGGGAGCTCAGATGCGCCATACACACGTGACTACAGATAATACTACAAGGCTGCATTTAAACTGGCGTGGTGTTGATTCAGTATGTCAAACTGTTCTTAAGGATGTTAAGCCACAACTTAGAGGCTGTTTATGCTGTCTGAAGGAGTTGGTAGCTCCTTGCTGCCCAACAAACAGTTTGTGTGCAGCTGACTGATTATTTAATGAGCACTTGTTGCAGATCTTTGCTTTATGAGAGAGGTCACATCTCCAGCCTGTGAACTTATACGTCTCTGAAAAACGAACCAAACCCCAGATCTTGCAGCACACGAGCCCTGTGGAGCCTGTCGTCCTCTGAGCACTTGCTTGCTGTCAGTTAAACTGGGGAATCGCACTAAAATGCCTCCACTGCCCTTTAGAAAGGTGCCTGTGCGTGTGTGCCTCTCAAAGGATGTTTTGGAGGGTATGCTTGGCTGACATGACCCTCTTCCCCTGACTGAAGCAAATAATAGGCACATATAGTAAAGTCTGCTCTTTTATAGCCATCATCAAGGGTTGTTGCTTTGTCTTCACTGCTCGTGCAGAGGTGCCATGGGCTGCCTTGCACCACAAAGCCAAGTCCAAAAACTTAAAATAGATTCAGTATAAGCAGTTTGGCTATGAATGAACAAATCTCCCATGCAATGCCTGGAACTTGTAGCTACCAGACACAAAAGAAATTAATTGTTCTACTAATGAGAGATACTTCTGCCTCACTCAGCTGGGGCAGTCGGGATCTTAGAGAATTAAGCAGGATGACTCTGGGCCCTAAAGATTCTGCTGATGTCACTGCTTTTGTAATTTTTGCTCTTGCAACCAGCAGAGAGAATGATGACCATGGGGTGTTTAATAGTCTCTCTCTTTATATACTCTTATTAAAGGTGTGTTCGTGGCTTATGGGCTGGATCTGGTGTAATCATCACAGCTCCCTGACTTCACTGGCATTAGCCTTCTACACTAGAAGATCTTACCAAGGTTTTAAAATGAATTGCAGATGTCTGGAGTTAGTTGGGAAGGCTGTTCCTCACCTGCTGGGGCTACAGGCATGTGTCAGCTTCAGCTAAGATCCGGGAAAACACCTGGAGTGGAAAGACCAAGTGTATAGCAGTGCTAGGGAAGGTACAGCACTCTCCCATGTCTGCTTGTTCAATGCGCTTGTTCCTCAAATACTAGTGAGTGATTTAGTGCTGGGTGAGATGCTTTCCTCTCTGACATGTGAGAAAGCAAGCATCAAGTTGTGTGATGGCGGGCCACAGCCCTGTGTCAGTCACAGTGTGGCACTCCTTTTATCGCTGAGCTGGTGACATGGGAGAGAGAAGAGTGTGATGCTGAGCCTGGTGACATGGGAGAGAGAAGAGTGTGATGCTGAGCCTGAGGAGACTGTACCTCTTGGATGGGGTCCTTTGGTGGTGCGTCCTTCCCAGGAAGCACAGACTCGCTGCTGCTTTGGTAGGAAGGTGTGAATTGCTGCTGGTAGAAGAAGAAAGTGCAAGACGGGGACTGGTGGGCAAGTCATGAACATATATCACTCGGAGGCTTGACAAGTGTGCTACAGTTCTGCCAAGATACAAAAGAGCTGGTTCCTGGCTCCATCCCGTGAACCTGACGTGCCAATAGCATGGAGTGGGGGAGCCATCCAAGAGCACTCTGTATTTCCGTGCCCAGTATCCTGATTGCATCCAGGAAGGATGCAACATTATCCAAGAGAAGGAAACTAGGGTGGCCAGTGAAAAGGGACCATGGTGTGCTCAAGACCATTCCTATAACAGGAGCTTGTAGGTGCTTCAGTGTGTGTCTGCCTTGGAGCATGAATGTAGCCATTGCTAGCCCCGTCTGTAGGGGCGGGAAGAGACAGAAGGACCAACCTGGCACACTGGCAGAGGATGGATGCAGGGACCATCCGTGAAGCACTGGCAAACACGGAGAGATGATGAAGATTCCCAGACTGTCACTGGGGCTGTGGAGGGAAGCATGGCTGTAGCGATGAGAAGATCTGTCTACCCAGCATCTTGCCTCTGACAGCAAGCATTGTCTGGTTGGAGCACGGGAACGGGACTGACGTGAGAACTGTTTCTGCTTTCCTGATTTCTCCCAGCTTTCACGAATTGCAGTTCAGGTCCTCCCTGAGAAGCTCCTGCCACCTCGCCTCACCAGGTTGCAGAGGTGCAAACTTCAGGCAGGCAAGGTCACTCTGCTTTCCTGTAAACGGCAGGCATGTGCGAAGTGTAATGGATAATTCCGTGATGTCAAGGACCAAAAGTAAACGTCTTGCAGGGTGTAATTGGTTTTTCTATAGTGTCAGGAGCTTTTATGTGTTCAGCATAAATATCTTTGCATTGATTGGGAGAAGGAGATAAAAATCGATGATTTACAATGCAGAAGTGCTTAGAACATGACATTAAAATGACTCAGGAAGACTTAGCTCATAGGGCACGTAGTAAATACTGAAGAAGTACAGGAAATGAAGAGACTCTTCCCAAGTCTCAAAACTAAGCAATAAATTTAATAGTCTGTGTTTCTCTGCCTAATGGAATTTAATACTGACTTTCCTTTTGTATAATTATTCTCTTTTTCATTGCTTAGTTGTGGTTACTTTTCACTCTTTCTTTTTGGGATGTTTAGGAGCCAAGGCTATAAGGAAATGCTATTGTTCTGTGATGAAACTCTCTAGCTTGAACAAGATGGAAACCAAATCCTATTTTGGCTGGCTTTGTTTACTAATCATCAGGAGGATGCCTCGAGCCACGAGTTCTGAGGAGCACAGATAATCATGGAAAATATAACTGGAAAGGACCACAGGTCCGTTCTCTTGCCTCACATCCAGGTGAACTGTATCTAACTCACTCTTGACAGATTTTGTATCTAATAGATACAGAGATCAGATAATCCCCTTTCTATTCATAGTGATTCTCTCTTCTCCTAATCTTCCTTCTTTTCAGCCTAAATGCTCCTCCTTTCTTTGTATCTCATTGTATGTCAAGTTTCCCACAACCTATCTTTTTTTTTTTTCTTTTTTTTTAAGGGGCGTTTAAATTGTTACTTACTTTGTTGGCAATATGCTACTGGACACTAGATGCAGTGTACGGCAGTTGTGCCGAGAAAAGAGGAAGGACTGGTTCTTGTGCCCTGTCCAGAGATGGTCTCAGCTCCAACTACATGGGCTGTCCCCATGGAAGATTTCACCTCCATGGAAGAAGGTACAGCTCAGTGGTGTCAGCTGGACATGGCACTGGTGTCTCTTGGCTGTAAGTGCACAGTAGTGGTTTGAAACTCTTTACAGATGAAAGGGCTAGATCCTAGAGCTTACAGGCTTTTCTGTGTCTATTCTGCAAACTAATCCTTGGCAAGATTTATTAGCTGTGTGTTTCTGCCAGGGCTAACCTGTCTCCGTTTCTTGTGCAAGCTAGCTTGGAGCCAGCTGAAATCTCTGCTGCAGCGTCTCACGCAATGCCATGTACGAAGCAGACAGACAGAAAGCCAATCTCTTGATCCTCTTCTGCAGAGATCGTTCCTTGTCAGGCCAGGGGTGCCTTGCTTAAGCTCTACCATAGCTGAAGACTTGTGATGATAAGAGTGTTTGATTGCCAGTACTTCCCCAAGGCTAATGTGTTCATTTAACACAAGAGTTCCCCAAACTTTTTGCAAGTACGATCATCTTGGGGCTCATCTGGATTTTTTTGATGATCCTTTCACTTCCAACTTCTTTTCATACGAGAAAGTTTGATTTCTCTAGGGCTGGAGAATGGGACACAATTGTAATGGCTTTTGCTCAAGTATTTATATATACTATTTTTATATTAATCAGGAAAATCCTAGCTGCCTTTCATTGCTGGCAGCAACTCGTGTCATGAGCTGTTCCCTGGAAAGGATAAATGCTTCCTGAGGACTTGCAACCCCTTGTCTGATAACCTCATCTTGAGTTTGGGTTTTAAAGTAGAATAAAAATTCACAACTTGGGGATGAAGGATCCCAGATTTGACTGGTGCAGGAGGCCATGAGATGAAGCATGCAAGTGGACTGCTGGTCTGTTTAGCTGAAAGTCAGATGTTGTGGGCCTACAGTTATGTGAGGAGTACAAAGCAGGAGGTTCCTAAAGTACTCTGCTGGTCTTGTGCACCAACGTTAGCAAAAGACAGCATAAAGCTTTACTCCAGTATTGAAATATCTCTAAGTAACAGGGCAGAACATGATCTGAAGGGAATTGTCAACAATATTGAGGTTCAGATTGGATATTAGGAAAAATGTTTACACTGAAAGGGCTATTAAGCATTGGAATGGGCTGCCCAGGGAAGTGGTTGTGGCACCATCCCTGGAGGTATTTAAAAGATGGGTTGACATAGTGCTTAGAGACATGGTTTAGTGATGGTTTTTGTCAGTATTAGATTGATGGTTGGAGTCGATGATCTAAAAGGTCCCCTCCGACCTAGGCAAATCTATAATTCTATGATCCTCTGGAGAGGAAGTAAGAGGGGACATATTGGTTCCTCCTCCTCTGCCCCCCAAGGGAGCTGAGAGGCCCCGTTCCTGCTGGATACGCGTATCCAGCTTGCTCAGTTCATATTCTCTCAGCAAATTCTGATTTTTTTCAGGTTTGATAATTTTTTTTTTTATGTCCATGAGATTTATGCTTTGAACTCTGATGACAGTGTATTCCTAATAGATCCTTGGGGGTGTTTTGGGTTTTTTTGGGTCTCATTTGCAATACCTAATTTTGATGCTCTTTAAACTCAGGTGGTTTGCAGGCGGAAACCCATGGAAAGTGTGGGCACTTTGCACTTATGAAAATTGAGTACCTTGTGTCTCAAGGTGGACGGACAGAAATTAAAGTGCTCCTAAGTCTGGAGAACTTTTGGAAAATGTTTCCTCCCTCTCTACCTGACGATTTGCAAGATTGGGGTGATTCTGCTGTAGAAAGTAGCTGCAAACAGAGTTTTTGTCCTTGTGCCATTCCGAATGACCGTCCGTATCATTAATACTCAGAGCGTGCGTACTTGATATTAACCGAATTGGATAGCTCTGAGATTGCTTTACTTCTTCTAGAGATACAAAGATGAATTGAACCCAACCAGTTTGCAGCCCGGCGTGTCTCAGCTCAAGGCTGCTAATGACGCATCCTAGAAACACGAAACATCAGCAAGTCCTTTGTACTTTGCTAATATTTTTCCTGCAGTAACATGAGAGCAATTACAGCTTGGAAGCGCGGGAGCTGGGAGGCTGGAGGAGAGGAAAAAAAAAAATTGAAAAGGAAGACAGGATTTCATGAAGTGAAGGCAGGGGGTGTATGTGGGTGGGTGGGGGAGCAAGCATCTGTAAATAGTTGGCGCTGACAGCAGCTTTTGAAATATATAGGAATTTGGAAGGAGAGAGGTAGAACAGCTGCAAGTGCGTGTATATTTTACAGAAAGAGAAGGAGAGCAGTGTGCAAAAAAGCAAAAATAGCAGAGATAGGCAGGAATCCGTGGAAGGGGTGAGAGGAAGTGGAGCACAGACAGACTGAAGTTGGGGGAAAAAACAGCTTAATTCAAAGGGATTTTCAGGGATGGGTATAAACTATAGTGCAACTGATGTAAAATTCACTGTCTTCCTAGTGACTGCTAAGGAAGGGAAAATTGCTGTGGTCGCCTGCCTGCTGTTCCAGCCTGTCCTCCCTCCCCCTGTTTTATCTTTTGATTTATAGTAATAAGAAATTTGCCTTCCTAAGAGTGGGTCATGAGACTCGGTTGAGGGATTAAAGCCGAGTCTCTGACCTCTGAGTGTACGGTAATGCTCGTGAGTCATTGACTCGTCCTCTGTATTGGCAGGTTGATGGATTCTTAACTATGTTGTTAGTGGCATCTCTCTGTTGCTGCCCGAGTCATGCCTTTTGCGTGTAAACTCTGACTTGGAGAAACAAGTTCATTTCAGGCTCTTTGTGTTTCTCTCCTCCTCCTTTTTGCAGTTTTTACTTCTTTAAATGTAGACTTCTCTTGATGGATCATCTCCATGGTAACTAACGGGACCGGGCTGCCTACAGAAATTGTAGTAATAAAGTGGTTGGTTTTTACACATGATGAAAAGATGATGAAGCACAATGATAGGTGATAAAGACACAGGTAATTGCTCTAGAATAATATTGCTGCCAAGAAGATGACTGAACTCCCACACAGAAGATGAACAGATGGTGTATTTATTGAAATTCATAGGCTGCGAGAAGAAAAAATGTAATTGATGGCTGTGTAGGTTTTGTTTCAGTTCACTATCTGCTGAGCAGAGCTGGGAGAGCCGTGTGCCAGCAGATGGAGCCCGTATGCAGAGCCACTGTATTTTTTCACTGGAGAACTAGCTTTTTTTGCTTGAGATCAGAATTCCAATCAGAACCGTAAAAGCAGCAGAACCGCTAATTGCTCGGATGCATTTTGCTGTTTTAGAACTGTCACACAGCCCTGTTTTATTTTAGAAAGTAAAAGTTTATTTTAGTTGCTTCTGTAAGAACACTGGTGGTGAGTTATGCCAGCATACCGGGAATATCAAAGTAGAAAGTGGAAAAGCCAACACTTGCAAAACTCGTGTCCGGTACAGGTTTTCCTAGAGCGGGTACGTGTTTGGGTTAGTGAATGGCAGCTGTAGCTTGTTTGCTAACCTGGTTGCTGGAGAGGCTCCTCTGTGCTGTGCAGAATCCAGGGGGAAGCAAAGGCAGGGTAGCTTTCCTCTGGTTGCTCTCTCTGCATTTTCAAGTGTAAGATACTGGCTGGATGGCCGCACTCAAAGGGTTGTGGTCAACAGCTCAATGTCCAAGTGGTGACCAGTGACAAGTGGTGTTCCTCAGGGGTCCATACTGGGGCCAGTGCTGTTCAACATCTTTGTCAGAGACATGGACGGTAGCACTGAGTGCAGCCTCAGCAAGTTTGTGATGACACCAAGCTCGGTGGCGTGGTCAACACGCTGGAGGGAAGGGATGCCATCCAGGGGGACCAGGACAGGCTTGAGAGGTGGGCTTGTGAAAACCGCATGAAGTTACAACCAAGCCAAGTGCAGGGTCCTGCACCTGGCATGTGGCAATCCCAGGCACAAATACGGTTGGGCGGAGAATGGCTGGAGAGCAGCCCTGAGGAGAAGGACTTGGGGGTGTTGGTGGATGAGAAGCTCAACATGAGCCAGCAATATGCGCTGGCAGTCCAGAAAGCCAACAGCATCCTGGGCTCATCAAGAGAAGGGTGACCAGCAGCTCACAGGAAGTGATTCTGCCCCTCTACTCTGCTCTGGTGAGACCCCACTTGCAGCACTGTGTCCAGCTCTGGAGTCCTCAGCACAGGAAGGACATGGACCTGTTGGAACGGGTCCAGAGGAGGGCCACGAAGATGCTCAGAGGGCTGGAGCGCCTCTGCTGTGAAGAGAGGCTGAGGGAGCTGGGGTTGTTCAGCCTGGAGAAGAGAAGGCTCCAGGGAGACCTTAGAGCAGCCTTCCAGTACCTGACGGGAGCTACAGGAGAGCTGGGGAGGGACTCTTTGTCAGGGAGTGGAGTGACAGGACAAGGGGTAACGGTTTTAAATTGGAAGAGGAGAGATTTAGATTAGATACCAGAAAGAAGCTCTTTCCTGTAAGGGTGGTGAAGCGCTGGAAGAGGTTGCCCAGAGAAGCTGTGGCTGCCCCATCCCTGGAGATGTTCAAGGCCAGGCTGGATGGGGCTTTGATCAACCTGGTCTGGTGGGAGGTGTCCCTGCCCATGGCAGGGGGGTTGGAACTTGATGATCTTTAAGGTCCCTTCCAACTCTAACCATTCTATGATAAAACCAGTCAAATTAACGTTGAGGCTCTTGTCAAATGTTGTCTGTCTGTGTGGGGCAGCACTAAGGACCTGGTTGGAATAGCTATACTGCTGCTTTGTGGTGTGGTGCGGTGCTCCTAAGCGTGGGGTGCTGTGGCATCCCCTGCCACAGGGTTCGGTGTGTGCAGGTTCCCAAGAAGATTACTGCAGTGCTGCCAGAACAAAACTATCCATGGGAATCATTGTCTGAAAGGCCTTTCTCTGAGAGGTGCAAATAACCCTACCCATGACGAAGAGTGCCAGCTCTGGAGTGTAAAGATTGTTTTTCCCCTGTGTAACAAATGCTAACTGCTGGGAGGAATCCTGTTGGGAGGAACCGATTGAGCTAAAACACTGGTGGCAGACTGCTGTCTTCCCTGGGGTGCTGGTGGCTCCTCTGTTCTCAGCAGCGTTAGCACCCCTGCTGTGCCTCTGCTAATTCCCATGGCACCACGATTTATTGGTGATAATGTCTGGGTGCTGTTTAGTACATCATATGACTCTCTCTTCCTCTACGGTCTGGTGCTACTTTATTGATTGTATAACTCATTTTCTCATCAAGCTGGGTAAGGAAACCACTTCCCACTTGGATTCACATCCAGCTACACCTACTCACATATTGACTACATTTGTGGGGCTTGCATGCAGGGGACTTTGAGAGGACATATAAATAAAAGAAGAAACGGGGTCTTTGTCTTACAATGGTAGTGTCAATGAGAATGAAAATAATTGTGTGGGCAGTACGGAAGAGACTCTCTTTTCAGGACACTTTGCCCTAGGGGAGAATCTAAAAGTTGTGGGTTCATCAATTGGCAGTGTTTGTGTCAAATTTACCCTTCATTTTTAGTCTTTCCCTAGCTCTGTGGCACCTGAAAAATCTGATTTCCATGCAAATTGCTCCCGTTTAGGTTAAAACATTGCTGTCATTCTTTTTTTCAAACTTCTTTTTTTTTTTTTCAGCAGAAAAGGAGGGGGAGAAAAAGTTACTGAAGTGATACACCTTCTCCATGCAAGATTAAGCAGAATTGGCGCTGGCAGTGGAAAGATGTGCTTTTTTGAGACCTGTCAGCCAGCCAGCAAGTGGAGCATTAAAGGTAGAGACACCAGAGAGATGTACGATATTAATAAAAGAAAGAATAGGGAAGGGAAGGGAAGGATCTGAGCACTGAAAGAAGACTGGCCTACCAGCTATATTTGAGCAGTTACTCGAGTGCATGAAGTGTGGTTGGAATCATATTAACCTATCTTTGTGACTGTCCTTGTGGTGGTTGGTTGCTAATGAACCTCCTGATTTCTTTCTTTTCTTTCCTGCTCTGCCCTTCACCATTAATTGAGTGTTTCAGGCAAAGCTGGTCAAAAAAATTCTTATTCCAAACTTATTTTCCTGGCAGCCAGGCTTGGCAATGCCAAAGGAAAAAGGTAAATAAAAAGATACTGTCATTTTTCTGGGAGAAATTACAATTTTCAAAGTTGGAATCTGAACTGTTATCACCCAGTTTAGGGGTGACCTTTCCTGTTGCTTTTTCCTTTTCTAGTTTACCTTTTCTGCCTTCTTCCTGCCATCTCTGTTCCCCTTCCCCATCTCTTTTTTCCCTCCTTGGCTGCATGAAAACTGCCAGAAAGGTCAAGGGAATCAAAACTAATGTGAAGATTTCCTCTCCAAGGTGAATGTTTTTCATTCAAAGACAATTGGATGTTTTTCAGTCTCCCAAAAGTAATGGCTATTCTTGGACTGTTTTCTGCCTCAGATGGGCTAAAGCTTCTCCAGTTTCCTTGCCCACGAGGGCAGAGCTGAGTTGTTGCTCTGTGCAATGGTTCCCAGATCTCTCCATCGGGCAGCAAAGCCTGTCTGTGAAACTATCTGTGTCTCTTGAGTTTTGATGGATGTTTAGATGCATGTGGCTGAGGCTGAAAGAAGGGTGCTGTTTTGCCATTGCTGGGATGACGTTACCTGGCCAACAGAGCTATTGCTTGTGTTCATTCTTGTGGGAGAGGAGACTCCAGGCTGGAGGAGCTCATGGCCTGGTAGAGGATTCATTACCACGCAGTGGCAAGTTGCTCCAGCACTACTGCTGGAGCATGTCCAGAGGAGAGCCACCAAGCTGGTGAGGGGTCTAGAGAACAAGTCATATGAGGAGAGGCTGAGGGAACTGGGCATGTTTAGTTTGGAGAGGAGGAGGCTGAGGGGAGACCTCATTGCCCTCTACAACTCCCTGAAAGGAGGTTGGAGAGAGGTGGGTGTTGGCCTCTTCTCCCAAGGGAACAATGACAGGAGCAGAGGAAATGGTCTGAAGTTGGGGCAGGGGAGGTTTAGACTGGATATTAGGAAGAATGACTTTCCTGAGAGGGTGGTCAGGCACTGGAACAGCCTACCCAGGGAGGTGGTGGAGTCACTAAGCCTGGAGGTATCTAAGAAACGTGTAGACGTGGCACTTCAGGGCATGCTCTAGTGCCTGAGATTGTTAGATTGTTGGGTTGGGTTTTTGTTGTGGTTTTTTGTGTATGGTTGGACTCGATCTCAAAGGTCCCTTCCAACCGTGAAGATTCTGTGATTCCAAGCAGTGACCTTCCCTGTGCTGCTTGGCATGAACTGAGAGTGCCTTAGTAAAATGAGCATGAATAAAGATAAGGCTCCAGATTAATGCCTTGCCCTAGTTTAGGGAAGAGCTTGGATTATGCAATATCCATGATATTTTTTGTACAGTTGAGTTGTAGGACCAGGAGACTGGTATTGAACTGGTGTGTACATAGCACACCAGTTGGGCTGGTGTGGTGCTCTGTTAGTTGCCAGGTGATTAACAGTGTGAACTGGTTTTCAGATATCACTTCTGCTGGGACTGCTGCCCCTGAGCTTAAAGCAAATGACCAGAAAGGTTTATTTGACAGGTAGAGCTACTGGAGCAGGTGATTTGTTTGATCTACTGAGTGAAAGCTGCAAACCAAGTGGTTAGTTTTTCATCTTACAATGATGACGATGGTCAACCCAGCTTGCAATCTTTTGGGTTCAGATTCAGATTATTTTTAAATTTAAAAGTAATTTAAAAAGTTAACCAAAAAAAAAGGCAATCTGTGGTGTGCTGCCAGAAGAATGGTTGTGCTGTGTCAACGCAAAGATCCTGGATGCTGGCTGGTAGCAAGTAGCTGGGGAGAATGTTTAAGAACAGAGTTTGGTTATGTGTTCCCAGTTCTGTCAATAAGCAGTTTGGGGACTTTCTAACTCAGAAGTTTCAGTGTGGGTTTTGTGTTTGATAGCCTGCGATGAACCCATACTCCATTTTCCCTTTGCTTTTTGAACTTATTTATGCTTCTAGCCCCTGCAATGTCCTGCAGCAGTGAGTTTCATAGTCGCATGTTGCATTAAATGTTATTTATGTCGTTGTGTTTTGTACCTGATACCTATTCATTTTGTTGTGTTTCTACTTGTTTTCTAGAAAGGAGGAGTTACAATTCATTCCTTGTCTGCCACCTCCATACTACTTACCATTTTATCACCCCTCCATTCCTGCCCTGATCCCATAATTACCTCATTCTCTGTTGGAAAAAGTCCACTTTTTACCTTTAGTAGATGCTATCTCTGACCCCTCGTTATCCAGGTTGCCTGTCTCAGTGTGGTTCTATTACAAACCTTTCAAGACTTCTGTGCTGCAGTGAAGAAAGGGGATACAGTATGGATTTGTAGTGGCAATACTGTTTTTGTGCTCTTATTCTATACTTTTCATAATATTTCTTTATTTCCCCTGTTACTGAACACTGAGCTATTTTCAAAGAACTATTTGAACAGTCACCAAGATCCCTTTTCTGAGTGAAAATACCCAAATTATGTCCTTAAGCTTCTCTGCAGGTACCACTGGCGCAAAATTTGGCTTTCCTGTTCTAGGCCTATCATCATGAGTGTTCCTTCTACACCTTCATCATCTCTGACCCCACCAGCTCCCAGGAAGACATGCTATTTCTGCAACACTTGAAAAAGACCTGTAATTAAATGTTTATGCTGTTAGGAAGTTGTTTACCACAGTTGTTTTTTGGTCCACCCTCCTATGATTCTGCATTAACCTTGCCAGAAGTTCACAATCTTTTTTTCTTTTCTTCCTCTGGATGTGATATTCACATTCTGAAGGATATTTTTTTCCCCCTTTTTGTCTTTACTGTCAGTAATTAGCTTAATCTGCTGTTCGACCCCAATCAACAAATTGATTTTTTTGGTCCTTTTAAAGTATTTTGAATTGATAAGTGTCCTGATGCTTCCAAATAGTACCTGTACATGGTCTTCTGGAAGTATTTCCACCCTATATCTTTTTACTGCTGCACTGATTTTTACGTAGTTCTCCTTTTTCAAATCCAATCTTATAGCTTAGATTTCTGTGGGCTTTTTTTCTTCGGTAGGGTGTTGAAGAATAGCCGTTCTCGTGTGTCACTGGGGACTAGCTGCTTTTCTATTACAGGTTTTTTAACTAGTGATTCATAATGTGTTTTCATCACCCTGTCAAGATAGTTTCCCAGTCGATGTGGAGTAACTGTAGTTCCAAACCATTCCTGTTTTCTGTCTGCAGACCCAGCCTCCTGTAGCCCTTTGGACAGTGTCACAATCTGGTTGGTTTTAGACTAATCTTAATCTGTGCTTTTTTAGTATGGTACAGCATATCTCCTCTGGATTTGCTTGCTCTGATGTTCTCCTGCTTCTGGTGTTCAGTGATTTACAACTTCCCACTGGGTTTTGTCTTCCCCTGAGCCTTATCCAGCTGTGTCCCCCTTATGCGAGTCCCTCCTCTCCCACGGCAGCATAGGGCTTGCTTGCTGGGAGCTGTGACATCCTGGGGACATCCCTGTGCTCCTTGGCACAGTCCTTTTTGTCTCTGAAGATGGGGAATTGTCTAATCTTGTAAGCAAGCTGTCCTTTATTGTAGGAAATACTACTACGCTGCTGTGTAAACATAGAATCACAGAATCACATGGGGTTGGAAGGGACCTCTGGAGATCATCTAGTCCAACCCCCCTGCCAAAGCAGGTCCACCCAGAGCAAGTTGCACAGGAACGTGTCCCGGCGGGTTTGCAATGCCTCCAGAGAAGGAGACTCCACCACCTCCCTGGGCAGCCTGTTCCAGGGCTCTGCCACCCTCAAAGTGAAGAAGTTCCTCCTCATGTTTAGGTGGAACTTCTTAGATTCAAGTTTGTGCCCATTTCCTCTTGTCCTATCCCTGGGCACGACTGAAAAAAGACCAGCCCCATCCTCTTGACTTCCCCCCTTTAAGTATTTATAAGCATTGATCAGATCCCCCCTCAGCCTTCTCCTCTCCAGACTAAAAAGGCCCAAGTCCCTCAGCCTCTCCTCGTAAGGGAGATGCTCCAGGCCCCTCATCATCTTTGTAACCCTCTGCTGTCCCCTCTCCAGCAGTTCCCTGTCCTTCTTGAAGTGGGGAGCCCAGAACTGGACCCAGTGCTCCAGATGGGGCATCACCAGGGCAGAGTAGACTTTACCTTAAGCACTCTGTGTGGTTTTGGTTCCCTCCTTCCCAAAAGGATATAGCAGAACTGGCAGAGGTCCCACAGAGGGGACAGTGTGGACATTTCTGGTAATGGGCATGACTGATTGACAAAGAAACTGGAAAAAGACATTAACTTTCGGGGATCATGAGATACACAGACTTAGGTCAGTAGTAACGGAGAGGCGGGCACGGAGTGCTTGTTCACTGCCTCATAAGGCCTAAGGTGTATCAAAGGGAGCTGCCTTCAGGAAGAACAGAAGAAGCTGGACCTTCATGCAGTGGAAGGTAGATCTGCAGAGATCTCTTCTGAAGAGCGTGTTAGGTGCAAAAAGTTTGCCTGGGTTCAGTGCAAGGCTGGTTAAGAACCTGAAAGAAAACAAGGCACGTCAGGCTCAAAGAAGTCCTTAGAAATGAAGATGGCTGGAGGTGGGAAGGCTACACAGGAGAAGGCACATATGGGTGTCCAGCTCTTGCTCTTTACTTGGCATCTACTTATGGTTGTAGCTGGAGAGCAGGTTGCCAGGGGGAGAGAGGTCCATGCAAGGAAGAAAGGCTGCTGGTACGTTCTCATTCTCTGCTGAAGCTTTTGCCATAGGTTTTGATTTCCATCTCTGTCAGACCCCCACCTAATTGAGTAGATTGACCCTGGCTCTTATACAGCAGGCAATTAATCAAAGATTGACTAATCAGCTCTCTCAATGGCTGGCAACTTGGAGAAAGTCTGGGAATCACTTACGTGCTGCCTCTGCAAACCATTTTTATGCTCCGAGATTTATAACCAGGTAAATCTATTGAATTCTGTGGGTTTACTGTAAACTTTAATTATTATAAGCTCTGAAATGTAATAAAAGTTACTTTACTTAGCTACCTTAAGTGGGAGTTTAAAAAGTAAGTTCTGTAGATGCTAAAACTAATTACACTCAGTAGTTTTACCACTCTATTAAAATTTAGCTGAAATCTGTCATCTCTCCCTGAAATTAAATACCTTGAAAACTGGCTGGCTGAGCAACGGAGCCTAAACTTGTTCTTTAGGGTTTAAAAGTAGTTTTATTCAAAGGCCTTAATTTTCATCTAAATCACTCCTTAAGTTAACGTTTGACACTGCTGAAATGGAGAGCTTGACTCTTGAGCTAGTGTTCTCATTTACGAAGCTGCAGCAGTTAACAATCACTTGGTGGTGTTAACTGCCATCTATTAGGAGTTTTAAGTTGAAGATGCACTATGAAATAAGAGAAAATGAAACAAAGGAGAATAAATGTTAAAAAACACTAAGTCTTCCTGCACAGCCAAGCTCATTTATGTTAGTGTGGTCTGTGCCGGGGCTGAAGCCAAGGGCAGCGAAGGGATCTGGTTGGAGCCTGTGGCACTGTCCCCAGGGGAGCAAGTCACTGCTGACATCTTCATCAAGGATGACATGAGGAGTGATTTATTTTCTTTTGTCCTCCCC